>CACVCL010034317.1:0-58008 GCA_902729485.2 Mus minutoides
CCCTAGAGTCAAATAGGTTCCTGTTATTTCCTATGCAGTTTTGTGCTCCAAAGCTAAGGCAAGCTAGCAGGAGGGCTTTGGTATTTCTTTCTGAGCAGCTGGACTCCTCACCTGGAACATGGGAAGAAATGACTGTAGTCCATCTTACTTTAGTAAGATTAGAAAGAAATAATACACAAGAAAGTTCAGTGTCTGGCAGGCTGCAGGAATGTATTTCATCTTATTCTTTCTCCAAAAAAAAAAATGTTGGCCAAGGCCTACTAAGTTGATGTTGTGAACTGTCAGGTGGAAAGACTTGTGTTTGGAGAGTAATGATCTGCGTATGAGATCAACCAGCCATTACAGCATGAAGATCTACTGTACACCATCAATTCCATAGGGACTGCCAGGCACCTGTTTACATAGACAAGTAACACTATAACAGGATGTAACTAATTTGAAAGAGTAAGGAAGATAGATAGATGATAGATAGATAGATAGATAGATAGATAGATAGATAGATAGATAGATAGATATGTGTATATGGGTATATGGGTATATGGGTATATGGGTATATATATATGTGTGTGTGTGTGTGTGTGTGTGTGTATAATTAAAGGGCCAAATCAGGATATATTATATACTATATATATATTATATATTTATATATGTATATATATATATTTATATATGTATATATATATATATATATATATATATATATATATATATATATATATATATATGTGTGTGTGTGTGTGTGTGTGTGTGTGTGTGTGTGTGTGTGTGTATGTATGTATGTGTACATATATATATAATAGGAGATGCTGCCAAACAACACACCCTAGATGTCCACTTGTGTGGCTACACCTGGCAGGATACATTCCTCTCATGACATTGGGGAGGTGTTTGCTTTGGCCCTTTAATTATGCATGTCCCACTGATGAGGGATCCAGTTAAATGAAACGGCTCCATCAAGACTCCCCATGAATTCTTCATAAGTACAGGCAAGCAACGCCTCCAGTCTTCACTTCTTCACTCCATGGAGTTCTTCATCATTCCGTGAGCCCGCATGCTCTCAACTCTACTGGGCTGCCCATGGGTAATTGGGGTGCATTCATCACTGCCAAAATGAGTCTGCTCGCAGACAGACCAGGAGCTGCTCCATGCGGAGCACCGGCCAGAGGCAGAGGCTTTTAGTGCTCCTTGTAAGAAAACAAACTTCAGATAGTCTTAGACACAGGGGCTTCCATTGCTCTCCCCCAACCGCCGACAAGCTGAGAAACCTTTCCAGCAAAGTCATTCTGCCTCCATGGCATATAACTCAGTCTAGTCTCCAAGCAAGTCCTGCTTAAGATGAAGAGGTTGTGAGATCTCCTGCTACTGTAACTGTTAATATTTTAACATAAGGGTTCCTTCCAGTCCTCTGCTCACTAAAGGAAGCCAGCCAAAGAGGAGCTTTAATGCAGGCCAGGTGACTTCCTCCTAACAAAGGTATTGCCTGTGGGCTGATTAACATGGGAGACAAGCCTTCCCCCTCTACCTCATCTAGTTCAGAGCCTCAGGCATGACACTTTGCTGGAGAGACTGACCTGAGGTGGGGAAAAAAAAAAGAGCCCTTCCAAGGAGCTTCTCTGTGGCAGGAGCCAAAAACTGCATTGCAGGTGCCTGCTGATGTTGCTAATAACGGCCAAGGCAGAGGCACCAGTGAGTAGACCAAGATGGACTGGGCCAGGATCCAATTCCAGGGGGAGTGGCTAGCTCAGTTTAAGTTGTGGTAAATGTAGCAATCAGATAAGACTTTGATTGAACTCAACCATGGCACTGTGCCATTTATTAACAACCCCATTATCCACAGAACACGCACAGGTATTCTATGACTTCATTACTTTCCTCGGGCCCTAGAGCTGCTAGTCCCAAGAAAAACACAGCACAGGACAATTCTGGCCATAGCAGAGTGGTTTCAAAAGAGTTCCCTTTTTCATTTTGAGGGCTCAGAACTGGTGTTTACTAACCTGCTTCCTGGTGGGATATGCCTGGGCTGTAGAGTCAGGAGCTCTTCTGGATCAATCTTCGGCGCCCACTAACATCATCCACTCTCTCAGAAACCCTGGGCAGTGCTTAAAGGTGGAATCTCCAAAGTGAGCTAGTATCACAGAATCTGTTAGGATCCACATATGACTCACAATGACCAGCTCACCCTACTCTGGGCAGTGATGATAAAGGGGATGCTTGAAGCAGTTGTCATTCAGCCAATGTGTTTATTTCTTAAATACCAGTTATTAAGCCTGTCCTTGCTCCAAGTCCTTCCCTAGCCAGGTACCTCCACTCTTTGAAATAAACATCTGTCTCTTCTTCGCAGGTGGCTCCGTGCCACACATGTAATGTCTTCCCAACTCATACTTTGCCCAAGTAATTTGTATCTGTCCTTCACACAGGGACTCTAGGCCACTGTATCCAAGAAAGTTTCCCTACAGGAGGTGCTGGCTGTGTTCCCCCTATGTTTCTACAGATCCTTGGCTTTTTTCCATGTCAGTACTTACCCATCTTTATTGCAATCATCCATTTACTAGTCCACCTCTCTAAATTAACTATGCACGGTTGGAAATCTGGGTTCATGTCCCATTTGTCCTTGGACACTAAATAGCCAACAGAGCATCGGTGTGTGATTAGTGGGTAAGAGTACTGAGGGAATGCAGGAAGTCTATGTGTGTGTATTTGTGTACATGTGTATATGTGTGTACATGTCTGTGTGTTTGTTTATATGTGTGTATCTGTATGCACATGCACACATGTGTATGTATATGTGAGTGCATGTGTTTACATGTGTGTCTGTATATATCTGTGCATTTGTGTGTGTGTTTGTTTACATGTGTATGTGTGTGTGTTTGTGTATGGCTCTGTTTGTATATGTGTGTGTTGTTGTGATGGAATAAGGAATTGTGTTTCCTTGGTCATAACTGAAGGATCCTAAAGAAGAAAGTTTCTAAATGAAACCTGGAAATAACTATCACCCACAGTGATTGTTTACCAATAAAAACAAGGTAATTATGGACACACTGTAATGCTGCTGTACTGGAGACCTCATACTTTTCTACTTACAGCTTCCCTGATAATCTTCTTCTAGGCTGTTGGGCTCTTGGACCCCCTTTAGTTCAACTGCATGTACCAGGTTACCTTTGAGTCAGGTTTGGCAGGAGAAGCTAGCCAGCCGTGCCACATGTCTCCTGTCATCCAGAAGCCTGGATGTGTGTGCATTTGCTGCCTTCCCACACAGGATCCATCTCTCAGAGCGATCCTGCTTACATTTCTTTTCTGTCCCTGTCCTTTCTCCCCTTTTAGTAATAGAAACACCCATGGTAGGAGAACTAGACCTGCTGTCTTGGATCAGGGGCAGAAGCCACATGTAGTGGATGGTGACTCTGTTCCATTGTCACTGCCCTCTGATCATACCCCCCTGACATTTCCAATTAGTCTCTCTCTCTCTCTCTCTCTCTCTCTCTCTCTCTCTCTCTCTCTCTCTCTCTCCCCTTTCTGCCTAATACTTATGAATCTCTATGTGAGCTCTCAGATGTTCCTGACACCATGCCTTTGCTGTACCATCATGGTCTCTAACCTTCTCAAACCAGAAGCCCCAAATGAAATGCTCTCTTTTGTAAGTTGCTTTCATAGTCAGTGTTCTCAATGGAACAGGATTGATAGCATGTGTGTGTGTGTGTGTGTGTGTGTGTGTGTGTGTGTGTGTGTACATTTGTATATGGGATTTATTCAAGTGGCTATGGTCCAGAGAGTGCAAAAATGGCTGTCTCCCGAGGGAAAGTTGAAGAATCCAATAATTGTTCAGTCCATGATACTGGATGTCTTAGCTGGTCTTCAGTATATGTCAGCATCCCAAAGAGGTTAGGCGTTAATACCAGTGAAGGAATGCCCAGCATCAGAATAGCTGAACTTGACAGTGAGAATGAGGACAAGCAGACAAAAAGCAAAAGCTTCCCTTTTCTGTGTCTTTTTCATAGGCTGCTATAGGAAAGTATGGCCCAGATATAGGGTGTATCTTCCCACCTAAATGATCTAATCAAGAAAAAAAATTCCTCACAGGTATGCCCAGCAACTTTTTGTTCACATTGTTAATTCCAGATGTCATCAAATTGACAACCAGGAATAGCAGTCATATTTGCCTTGGCCACAGCAACAGAAAAGTAACTAAGACAGAAAGCAACAAGAAAATAATCAAGGACTACCACGGCCACTAATGAGCACTTAGTTAGTGGAGAGTAGACCTCCATAGGAGACCCTCAGGATGCATGATCTCATTTGTTTTCATATTAGCCTAGAAAGCACACACTCCATTTCACCTACCAGAAAAATGAAACCGAGAGATGGTGCAATTACTCCAGACCATACACCCAAAAGACAGAAGAGTCTGGATTTGAATTGTGGCCAATCTTCCAAACATAAATCATAACATCCTTCCTAATACTTATTTCTATAAAGAGAATTGAATGAGGGGGTCAAATAAGCCTGTCTGTTCTCCCAATCCCTAGCCATGAAAAGCATCTTCACATGTACCCTCTTCCTAGTACATCCCCTTCCCCAGCATCTAACACCTATGTGTTTTTCTAACAACCGCTAGTGCTGTCTACATAAATCAAGGCTTATTACTCAACTAGTTAAAATTTGCAAAGGCACCCCATTACCTCCTGCAGTTATTTCTTAGCAGGGCTAACAGTCAATTGCAAGGGAATATTGAAATTTCTATAGTATTGAAGAAATTCCCCCAAAGTGTAGTATCTCTTATTTCTCTGTACTGTCTCACACCTACATTCTAGGTGTGAACCTATAGCCTAAAGGGAAAAGGAGCAAACAAATAACAAAACAGAATACCAATATTTATTGAACATTTACTCTGTACAGGCAACACGCAGTGCGGTATGCCATCTAATTTATTTTCTTAAATATAGTAGTTCCATTTGCATATCTTACCTCCTTCAATCCTCATAAATGTTCCATGAGAAAGATGTTATTATTATCCCCATTTTCAAAATGAGAAATTGGAAACCCAGAGAGAGTAATTCACCCTCACACTAGTAAGATTAAAAGTCCAAATTCAAACTGGCAGATCTAAAGTCTACGTCTGTAGGACGGAGTTGTTAGGGTATTCTGGACACGGGAATACCCTTATGGGATGTAGAGGACAGACCGACGGAGTAAGTCGAGAAAAGTACCTTTTGTCCGGATCGTGCGAAGATGAGTAATCCTACTCTACAAGGGACACAGATCTTATCAGTCAAAGTAATTAAATTCCCAACGAAGCTTCTCTTTCCCAATATACAAGTTTCTTTTTAAAAATATTCATTTCTCTAGCCAGGCAGAATTCTATGGTCTAACTCTTCAACCATATTTCTGCCAAGATCCCGAGATATTCTTGCCCCATTTCCTTTCTGTATCTTTACCTAGAAATAAATCTTACCCCTAGATACCTCCAGCACTGTGGTCCCTTCACTACAGGCGCTGCTCTCATCCTTTAACAATACCACAAACTCATAAGCAGTTTCGTGGTCAACAACTTCTTCTTGACTTTTAGCATTCTATGACAATGTGTCTATGAAATGTTTGTTTCCACCATTACCAGAGGCTTCTGCCTTCTCTTTCATTGGAGAAAAAAATACAAGTCCTCACCATCCACCCACCCACCCATACATCTATCCATCCATCCATCCATCCATCCATCCATCCATCCATCCATCGAATATTTATTGAGCCACTTCAGTGGACAGTAACTCATCAGACAAAATTCCCTGCCCTTGTGAAGCTTATATTCTAGTGAGAGGTGATGGAAAATAACTAAACAAGCTAATTACTGTAGACACACTATTCTGATATGGAGGGTTCTGAGAGGTAAATGAATATCTGCAAAGGGGTTGGGGGAAGAGGCATGCTCCAAGAACAGGGGACTTATTGCTAGATGTTCCAGCAAAGCATTTTTAGTCTCCCTATGCTGCCATTCCCTGAAGCTTTGGCCCGCGTTTCCTCTTTCTTGTGAAGAAAAACAACTGCCCTCCATGTGTCTCTTCTCCCCCCCTCCCCGCCCAATTCTACTTTCATTAGTTTCACCTTTTCTACTGTCATTTAAGAGGCTCATTCAAAACAAAACTACAAACCAAAATTCCAGTCTCACCCTTTGTGTTAACTTTCCAACTTTCTGTGACTAAGCCCCCCAGACTTACACAGCAGAATGCGTTATCACACTGTTCTGGAGGCAACACCCCAAATCAATGTATATGTAGGGCTATACTCCTGTACTGGCTAGGTTTGTGTCAACTTGACACAGCTGAGGTTATCACAGAGAAAGGAGCTTCAGTTGGGGAAATGCCTCCATGAGATCTAGCTGTGAGGCATTTTCTCAATTAGTGACCAAGGGCTCCTTGTGGGTGGGACCATCTCTGGGCTGGCAGTCTTGGGTTCTATAAGAGAGCAGGCTGAGCAAGCCAGGGGAAGCAAGCCAGTAAAGAACATCCCTCCATGGCTTCTGCATCAGCTCCTGCTTAAGTTCCAGTCCTGACTTCCTTTGGTGATCAACAGCAGTATGGAAGTGTAAGCCGAATAAACCCTTTCCTCCCCAACTTGCTTCTTGGTCATGATGTTTGTGCAGGAATAGAAACCCTGACTAAGACAANCAACACCATTTTCTCCTCATTCTGTAAACTTCCATACAAATCCATTCTCAAGGTTGAAGTTACAAATTGTATCCAGAAAACTCCCAAAGCTCTTATCTCTAGGCAGGATGGTAGGCCATCACTGGGCATGTGTGATCTGACCAAGAAAGGAGCTCAAGACTATGCACTCTACTGCAGCCTCCCACAGCACTGCACTCTCCCCACAACACTGCACTCTCCCCAAAGCACTGCTCTCTCCCCACAACACTGCACTCTCTCCAAAGCACTGTGCTCTCCCAGGGGACCTCAGACTTTCATACTTTGGTGTTTTTTTTTTTGTTTTGTTTTGTTTTGTTTTTTCTCTTAAACAAAGACGCAAGCTCTTTTAGAACCAAAAAAGGGATGCTTTACACATGACAAGGAGTATTATAGAAGTTCAATAAATAAGGATAACAAATGTGTGTGTGTGTGTGTGTGTGTGTGTGTGTGTGTGTGTGTGTGTTTGTGTGACACCATTTCTTCTACTACATTATCTTGGTGTCATAGTCCGAATTATTCACTTCCCCTTTCATTCTCATAGAACAACTGTGCACTTTAGCTTTGGGAGCACTTCACTTTTGGATTGTTGGTTTATTTTTTTCTAGTTTGCTTGTTGTCATTACAAAACACTGACCAAACCAATGTAGGGAAGGAAGAGGGCTTATTTCATTTTATAGGTTACACACCATAATCTAGAGAAACCAGAGCCGGAAACTTGAGACAAGAAATAAAGCAACCAAGCTGGGCGTGGTGCATGCCTTTAATCCCAGCACTCGGGAGGCAGAGGCAGGCGGATTTCTGAGTTCAAGGCCAGCCTGGTCTACAAAGTGAATTCCAGGACAGCCAGGGCTATACAGAGAAACCCTGTCTAAAAAAAAAAAAAAAAAAAAAAAAAGGAAGAAAGAAATAAAGCAACTCTGCTTATAGGCTCAAGTGCAGTCTCCCATTCAGTTACCTTTCTTAAAAAACACGGCCCACCTTCTCACAGTGAGCTGGGTCCTCCAGTCATTTAGTAGTTAAGAAAATGCCCCCACAGAGAGGCCCACAGGCTAATCTAGTGAAGGTCAGTCCTCAGCGGAAGGTCTTCTTTCCAGGTATGGCAAGTTGACAACCAAGATTTGCCTTCAAATCAGGTGAATTTTACTCTTTGGACTAGAACCTACAAAATAAGCAGATCATCATTGCCATTCTAGTACCTTGCACAATATCTAGAAGAGAAAATTTCAATATATGTCTGACTAATTGAATCAAATAATTTCCCCAGTGGAAATCAGCACATTTTATTAATTACCTACCATGTCCATTCAACCACTCTCATTCAGAATAGGAAGCTAGGGCGTGCCAAGGGCCAGTGACATCAAGGAGGAGAGTGTGCATGCATGCCCGTAGCTCTGACTTGAAGAACACCGCTTGCTTCTGGCAGCAGGCTCAGGACCACTGCACTCATCTCTGTGCCTCCCCATCCACTCCACCTGCACCCCTCACCTCAATTCTCACAGCATGCCTGTGATCTAATTTTCCCATCCAGTTTATTGCTCTGCCCTGCTCCGCTCACCAAGTACATTTGTGTTTATAGTGCGATTAGTGCTGAGTACTCTGAACAAGGTAATGACAGGCAGCAAAGGCCAAGAGCTGATGGCCTAGCTCTAGGCATCACTTCATACCTCAGGAGAACAGGGCCCTCCTCTTCTCTGGAGCCTGGCTGCATTACAGATTCAAGCTTTCAAGCTGGAAACAGCAGCCTCTCCAGGAGTCTGGCAGAACGCAGCCTGGAGACCATTCCAGAAGCAAACCTGGCAATGAGCTGCAGAAGTGATGGAGAATTCAGGGCGTTATGGGCAATATGAGATGGTCTTCTAGGCTCTGAGATGCAGGGAGAGATATGTTACTCTCTGAGTATGCTGGCCCTCAGTTCAAGTAAAAGTGGGAATTGAGAACATCCCAAGGAAGGAAGCAAAATGGTAGATAATGGAAGCTTACACCTTTCCATCATGGGTTCAATTGAGACAACTACTACCAAAAAGGCAGAAAGACATCACTATGTCCAGAAATTCCACACACCTGAGCCACACTTCTGTCTTGTCTCCTCAGTTTAGCTGCTGTGGTGGTTTGAATGAGAACTGTCCCTCAGAGTGTTGGGAATTTCGATATTTGCTCCCCATTTGCTGGCTGTGCTGGAGGAGGTTTAGCTGGGTCTGCCTTGCTGCAGGAAGTATGTTACTGGGGGGGGGCAGGATTTGAAAGCTTAAAGATTCATTAAAGATTTCATTTCCATTTTTTTTCTGCTTCATGATTAATTGCAAGATGTGAGCTCGCAGCTTCCTGTTCCAGGTACCATGCCTGCCACTGGCTGCCACACTTCTCTGCCACCATGGAACATATCCCTCTGGATCCATGTGTCCAATAAGCTCTTTATTCCATAAGGCATTTTTTGGTTATGGTGTATGATCACAACAGCACAACAGTAACTAATGTGTCAATCCTTGCCTCCCCTAAATAATAAAAGCACCCTTCTCTCCCATGCTCACTAGTCTACCTTCTTCTCTATAGCCATGTTATAAATATAGTTTCCAGCATCCCCCTAGCTCTTCTGGCCATTCAACCTATTGCTATACTGTATAAGTTGCTCCTGGTGACAGAATAACTCATAAACTCATTTTCACTCATCCATTTATTCAGCTGTTAGTTGATTTCATTAATAGTTGAGACATATATTGCCACAAGGCACTGGGCATACATCTTTGAGTAAAATACACTGTCTGTGTTTTTGTGAGACTCGCAATCTAGTTGTGTAGAGAAGCAATAAACAATCAAACAGATAAGTAAAGGCAGGTTGTGGTGCACATTATGAATGCTTTTTTCCCTCTTCTACAATGAGAGTATTTTAATATGAATGCTTCAAGGAAGTTATAGATGTATTTCACAGGCTCCATGGGTTTCTTCAGATTGCATGTAAAATATTTAATGCATATAGATAGGTATATGCTCTTTACTCTGAGAAGGTACCACAGCTTTCATTAAATCTTAGAGAGGACTGTGAGCTCCTAAGGTTAAGAAGAGATGCCTCAGAGCCACGGACAGGATCTGCTTCTCTGTAGCAATGCCACCTCCCAGAACTGATTAGATGTGTTTCTGTTTATGGATAACACAGAGCCAAAGTTCTAACCTAGAGATAGAGATACCAACTGTCTCTTGCATCTGCTCATGAGCAATGACAGTAAGTGGCACTGCTGGCCAGAAAATACTGAGATGTTGATATGGTTGTCAGCCAGAGGAAAGATGAGTAATATTGGCATTTTTCATTAAAATTATGGACAGTTTCACAGTTTCACACACACACACACACACACACACAGGCATATATATATATATATATATATATATGATCAAACACACCATTATTTCCATATTCTATCTCTCTAAATATCCCCTAACATTCCCCTTCACAACTTCATATCTGTTCAAAACATTTATTTGATAACGCACTGTGTCTTATTAGGGCTGTGGAATGTGGAGCATTAGAATGAATAGAGAATCATCCACAGAAACATGGGAAACCTCCTGGTTGCTACACTCTCAAAGCCAAATAATTGTCCCTTCCTCCAGTAGCTATTAACATCCAATAACTTCTCAGTAAGGGCTGAGGCTTGGAGAACACCTAATCTATCTATGCTAAACTTTTGGAAGTCTTGACCTTGCTGGGACTCTGTGCAGGCCTTGTGCAGATAACTATAGCTGCGTTGAGTTCATGACTGTAATGGCCATGTCAATCACAGAAGATAGCATTTCACAGAACCCCAGAACCCCATTCTCCTGCTCCTAAGTCTTTCTGCATTAATCCTTTGATGTTTCCCAAGCCTTGGTGACAGGAGAGGTAGATAACTAGGTAACAATGTCTCATTCATAGCTAAGCACTCAGCTTAATCTTAGCATATCTGCATTGACGTCTGCCCACCAATTTTATTATTTTTATGCATTTTTCTGATTTCTGAGTTTCTTGCAATAGATGTATTGTTTTTCATATTCAAGAAAAGTCACATATTAAAGCTATTTTGATTTGATAGAAAATCATACATTTACCACTATATAATAATGGCTGGCTAAAACATTAAGATATTTTACACACACATGCATTTAATATACTAGCAGTGTGATTATATTCTATGCTGTTATTACTAAAGTTAGTCTCCATGAAGAGGCAGATTGTGTTTTTCTATTAAACTATGGGATGATGAAATGCCTCTCAGTGGAAAGTTTGAACATTTATGTCTCTATTGCCCTTGACACTGGCTTCCACCAAGTCATCTCTAATTCACCATAGGTAGCCATTCAAGAACAGGAATATAAGAGAGCCTTTCCTAGCTTATGAGTCACATCACTCAAGAGATAGCCCCCATTCCTTGTTATTCAGCTGAGGGTGCATCAGGAAGAGAGTATTATATGCTTTAGACCACAAGCTGGTTCTGCATATGTATATAACCCCTGACTAGGATTGGGTAATGGAACGTCATTATCAACCTCTCCACCACTAGGGCTGAGGCAACATTGAGAGAGAAAAGATGGAAAGAAAGAATATAAAAGCCGAAAAAAGAGGAGTGTTCTGACATGCTGCCTTCCAGTCTTGACATCGCTATCACCCAGTCCAGACTAAGAGTCAATGGTAAGGCTTAAGTCCAGGTTCTTAGAGCATATCCTAAATGATCTGCCCTCAAATTACTCAACTGCAAAGATGTATGTTATATGATCACTTTCCATCTCACATAGTTTTTTTTTTTTTATTAAGTATTTAAAAAGCAAATTAACGACAGTCACTGTTTTAGTTAGGGGTATTATTGCTATGATGAAACACCATGGCCAAAGCATCAACTTGGGGAGGAAAGGATTTATTTGACTTACACTTCTGTATCACTGTTGAGGATTAAAGAGAGTCGGGTCAGTAAGTCAAACAGAGGCAGGAACTGTTGCAGAGGCCATGGAGGAGTGCTCGTTATTGGCTCATTTACCCTGGCTTGCTCAGCCTGCTTTCTTATAGAGCCCAGGACCAATAGCTAAGGGATGGAACCACCCACAATGGACTGGACCCTCCTCCAGCAATCACTAAATAAGAAAACATCTTACAGCCAAATCTTATGGAGGCATCTTCTCAACTGAGGTTTCCCCATTTGAGATGACTCAAATTTGACATTGACATAAGACCAGCCCATTCAACCACATAAAGTCCAAGTCAAATAGAGACACTATTTTGCAACGCTATCACATCATCTAAGATTAAAGAACATCACCGAAATGCATAAACTCCATACCTATAAATAATGACATATGTTTATATATTTGTCTCCCCATGTATTGTTCTCTAATTGAGGGTGCACTGGGAAAAGACTAGTATATGATTGCTAGGTCAGGAGCTATATTTCCCACACATGTGTGCAATCCCTCACCCAGCCCATCTATCTCATGTGAAGACTTTATCCCACGAATAGACCCACCTGTCACATCACATTGTACAGAATGTGAGAAAAATGATGAAGAATGCATGAGCACATGTCAGGTCACCCAGGGTACAGGGAGCAACAAGGGCAGCCAGGGGGTCTGGGGACCGGCAGCTCGTTTGTCTGCAGCCTTCAGGCTGCGAGCTCCCCCGCATGGCAAAGTCAAGGGTGATTATTGCTGTTATTTATAGAGCAATTTTCCCCCTCATTTAGACATAGAGTCTAGTATGACACCAAGACACTCATAAATAATACCTAACAGGTCTGTCTAGACAATTTTTCTTGATTTTTTTTTCCTGCACCTTGAATTCAACCTGGACAGAGATCTTGGAGATAAGAGAGAAACACTTCTCTCCACAAGAACAAAGTAAGAGGACAAAGGGACCTGAGAAATCAGGGTCTCGTGCCAGGCTACAGTGTGAGAGTCTTGTGCTGTTGGGTAATGGGAGAGAGAGAGTATTTTTCTCGTTGAGTGTGTTGTGACTTTATTCATCAAGAAGGTGGTGAGCCATGGGAAGCCTGGCATGGCTGAAGCCCATCAGGTTCTATTCCCACTCTGCCTCTGCTTAGAAGCAGGCTGGGTACTTAACCTCTCTGGTCAGTGATTAGGTCCCCAATTAAATGTGAGATTTAGGCTAGATCAGCATTTCCTAACTTGTGTTTCTCAGAACATTAAGTTCTACGGGATAGTAATAAGCATTAGCATGAAGGAAAATTTAAAAAAAAAACATGATTCTTTGGTCAGTTAAGTATTGGGGGTGCTGAGTTAAGTGCAATTGAGTGGGTTTCTTTACTATAAGAACTCTCAGAGCTTTTAATGTGTTATTGTAAGTTCTGAATCTCTCAAAAGTGGTCATAATTCAGGGAAACTCTCCCCGAATTTGTGTGACTGTAGATGTTTAGTGTTTTATTTCTGTTTGGTTTTGTTTTGCTTAGCTTCATCAGAGGTCTGAAGATTCTTTGGGGGAATATACTTAAGCATTCTTTCCAGAACCCCACCTTCATTGTGGGATTTTTCCACAGAACCATTGAATGGGCATTGTGCAATTTTATGCATTGGAATAAACAAGAGGAATCAGCCTCGTATGGAATGACAGCTAGAAATGTCAAACCACCTATTTATTTTCCTGTTTAATCTTTTCAGCAAGCCAGCAAGGTGAGTATTATCATACTAATCTTACAAGGGAAGATCCTGATGTTCTGAGATATTAAGGGAACTTCTTAATAGAATGCAGCAGGAAAACTGTGGGTCCTCTTGCCAGAGGTGGGAATATGTGTATGCAGATTTCAATATAGTGACATTTAAACAAAAACTCTAGGAGGCAAAGGAGTGAGCCATGCGTGTTTCTGGCAAAGAGTTCTAAGGAGAGAGAGGAGACAGCCAGTGAACAAGACCTGAAGGCAGAATGCGTCTGCATTGTTGGGCATCAGAAGGCTGACACCTCTGCTGGACTGGAGAGAACATAATGAGAAGTTAGCATATGCAACCAGAGGGGTGAAGGCTCATCAGATCGCATATCTTGTAGCAATCCTGGGATCTCTGGCTTTAACCCTAAGGAAAATAGAAGACAGAAGAGTGGCACCATCTGGTGACATCATCTATTAGGTTGTGAATAGATGCTAGAGAAGTGTGGCAACCATTAATGCTGCTTACAAAATTATTTCTGGTTCTCCTGGGATGTGCTTGGGCTGTCTTCTTGAGGTTAGGCAGGGGCACATCATAGAGATTTTAGTTTATTTAAGCCCTGGCTCTTGCAACCCCAATGCAAGAGGCTCAGTTACCTGTTCTCCATACACCAATTAATGAGGAAAGAGATGATGAAAAATCAGAGAACAGATATTTTATCAATATCCACATCGGAAAGAGAAAGAGATCAAAGGATGCAGTTACTCTGACTTCATCTCTGGGCTGCTACATCTCATCTGCTCGATTGAGGCTGAGTATCAGGATGCCATGGAGCAGGAGGGGAAAGGTGTGATAAATAAACAGTCCACCTCAAGGTGTAGTCTGGCTGACTATAATTTATGGTTCATGAGTTAGTATGAAGAAGTTCTCATTGTCTGAGAGACAGGTTGGTTTTCATGAAAAGACTCTTTGGTCCTGCTGCAGGATGTAGCCTCTGCACTGTGGAGAACTGCCCTCCTCTGCATGGCAATGGGGTTTCTGGTCCTCTAAGGGGCTGTTGTTCCAGGAATCCAAGGTGACTATGTTTTAGGAGAATGAATGGGAGAACTTTCATTGCTTTGAAAACCTCTGAAAAAGGAAATTGTAAAAGCTGGCAGTAAGATGTCTCGACTCCTCTCATCTTTGGTACTTTTAGCCTTGAAGAGAATGAGATGGGTTAGGTATCACCACCACCACCACCACCGCTCTCCTTGGAGAAACACTTCTTGCGTGGTTGGCATGTCCACATAGAGTAGTAAGCTCAGGATACAAAAGGAAGGCAGGGGCGCAAGGCTTTTGTTCTTTCTGTTACCTCAGGTCGAGTAAGAAGTCATACTTTAGAGCAAAAGCAATTTGAAATGTTTGTTGGTCATGTGACTGCCTTCAACATTGAAACTTGTACAGGTGGAATGCGATCCACCCGTCATGCTCTTTGGACAATCATCCCTACCATGTGACAATGGGGTGGCTCTGTCAGTCAGGGTCTGATGGAAGCTATAGTGACCTTGCTAACCTGTGGAATGTAGCAGTGAGGTAGGAATCCTGGTCGAGTCAGTGAGAGGTTGGTGCCAATTAGTGCCGCAGAATACTGAAACCTGTTCTTACTGATACAGAAAGCAGGGCAGAAGCAGAATTAGCAAAGCTTGCTGCAGTAATCCAAGTGAAAAATGTGGCCTGAGGGAGGCTAAGGGCAGTGCAGATGGTGGGAGAGGTGGATTGTGAATTTATTTTAAAAGTAGAACCAACAGAACTTCCTGTTGTCTTAATAAAGAGAGGTCTGGGAAGAGAGAAGAGAGGGGAGGAGGAAGGGGGAGTGAGAGGGGGTAAAGGGGAGAAGGGACAGATAGCTCAGCACCTACTTCAGCCTGAATAATGAGAAAGATATAGGATTGTAACAGTTGGTGTGAGGAATGTTGGGTAAAGAGATTCAGGGGAAGGAAGTCTTGTTGTGATTTCTTTTTTAGTGTTCCGATTTCTATTTTATTCTGTTGGAAAAAAATTACAGTTTCTGGTTATCTGCTGAGATATTTGAGTTTAGCTTTTATCTCCTTGAACATAGCATAGGAAGTCACAAGAGGTTCTAAGTGACAGGGTCCAATTTGTGAGCCCTTCACAAAGCTCAGGCCAAGTGATAGTGTTACATGTTGTTTGCTGCTGGGTTTTTTTTTTTTTTTTCATTCAGGAGTGGCAGAGACTAAAGTGCCTCGGGACGATATCAGCAGCATTTTATGTGCCTCCCCTTGAAAGCTAGGGTCCCAAACAAACCACTCGGAACTCATTGATTTTTAAACTCTTCTTTATTGTTTTCTCCCTTGATTGAGTCTTTTGACTCCAAAGTGCAGATTGATTCCACATCCTCTAATTTTTTGCCTGCTTGATGGTTCTCACCCATCATGCTTGATTGTGTCTTTTCCACAGACTGTCCTTAGCCGCCTTCTGGGTACACTGAAAGTGTATTGACTGGGGAAGATGTCTGACCCCATTCTGAATGCCTTTACCCTTAGGTGATTTATTCTGGGAGATTCCAGTCTTCAGGTCTGTAGCCTTGTGAGAGGTACAGGTTTCAACCTGGAAGACAAATTCTGTTCCAAAATTTCCAGGTTCTGTTAGATCCACAAAGTAATAAAAGAAACAAACAGCAACCAAACCAACCTTCAGAAGATTTTATTTGTCTGTTTTCAGAAACAAGGTCCCAGATAGCAGAGGCTGCCCTCCAACTGGCTCTGTAGCCAAAAGCAGCCTTGACATTGTGATCTTCCTGCTCTCACTTCCCCAGGGCTGTATTTACAGGCAGGGGCAACCAATTCCACTTTTATACAATGCTAAGGCTAGAACCCAGAACTCCAACAGCTGAGCTTTGTCACTGACCACCAAAATAAGAGAGTCTCTTCTGAAAAATCAAAAGTGTTGCTGACACTAGACATCTGCCTTTTGTGTCTCTGGCGACAGCCTATGCTCAAGCCGTCATTGTGTCTTAAGATAAGGCAGATACCCAGTGGAACTCTTAGGTGCCCACTTGGACAGGTGACTTGTTTGTGTCACCTGTGCTGCTCTCAGAGGTCAACATTACAGAATCCTCCATATGCATTATCTCAGTCCTCACAAACATGTAAGGTCAATATTTTATAGATTGGGAGCCTATCATTCCTAGAGCTGAATTAATTGCTCGTTTTATTTGAGTGCATTTAGAGGTACTTAAGTGTTTCTATTTGGATTCTCTGAGGGCCAGGATTAAATATTCTGATTTCTCTCTTTCCAAATAAAGTGTGTCTAGACTCTGCTTGGTAATACCTAGCCTTTGACATTGCCTCCTTGATATGACTTTGAGCTCTTGCCACGGCAACATACTCGCTATTATAGCTCCTAAACATTTAATTATGATTTGTTTTCTCACCTGTGAAACAAATATAGAAAAATAATGTACAATATTTATTAGTGCTTCAAAAAAATAAGATTGTAGGCATAGATGGGTCAAGGCCAGGTACAGTGTATGAGTACCTTCATTAGCATGGTTAGACCATTTTATTCCAGTTTTATTGCAAAACTCACAGATTTCCTACAGTGCATTATAGAATCCTGAGCTTGTGCTGGCCTGGTCTTCCTCCAAGGACTGTCAAGAGGCAAAGAAGCAAGAGTTTTCAATGACGACGTCCCAGCAGACTGTGTTAAAGGACAAAGGGAGCCAGGGAGGTTTTACATAGAAACAGTGCTATCAAGGCTCTTTAGTTTTCTTCTGTGACTGTGATAAAAACACTCTGGCCAAGAATAAATCTAGAAATGGGGGGCTTCTTTCAGCTTATTGGTCACATTCCATCACTGAGGGAAGTCAGAATAGGAACTCATGGCAGAAACCTTGGAGGAAGACTGCTCACTGGTTCACTAGCTCTTATCCAGGCCAGACTCACTTCCCCAGAGAAGGGTGCTACCCATCATGGACCGGTGTCTCCTGCATCAAGTAACAGTAAGATAACCCCCTGGGGTGATGCCAGTTTGACCTACTGTATCCTGAAATTATTATGACTCACCTCTGTGTTGATTGCATAGTGTGTCAAGTTGAAAAAGAGAAGAGCTTAGAACTTACATATTGTCTGTATAGAGGACAGATGTGAGAGGGCCAGCCACACGCCAGACAGGAATGCAAGTAGAAGACAAATGTTTTGTAAGCAGGAGAAGAGATCTATGAACCAAAACTCAACAACAACAACAAAATGTCTTATAATTGGTGGGTTATGAAGGAGAAGGAAGAATCAAGAATTCCATATTTTCATTTTGAGTAATAATTACAGTGAATAAAGGAAAAAGTCCAGTTTTTTTTTTAACTTTAATCCTTTTTGGATAGTAGCCTGTAGAGAAATGGTAATGAATAAGAGAAATATGATCAACTAGTGGGACATCAAAGACTTAACGTAGATGCCTATCAAAAGTTAAAGGCATTATTAAGCAGTCACAACAAAGAAACACTAGGTTCTCAGAGCTCAGGAACCTTTCATTTCATCTTCAAGTCCATTTCCTAATTATTTAATGATGCACATATGTTACAGAGGTCACAGTACTCATACATACTCAAGGACATAGACTATTAGAATATCTACAGATATCATAATTCACATATAAATTCTAACAGGCAATAAACTAGAGGTTTGACCAAAAGATCCCCAATGATAGAACTAAACTACCCCAGTCTGTAGGCAGCCCCACACTAAGGGGCTGGGACTTTCAGTACCACCTGGATCCTGTTCTAAGAACTATGGGTCCGAATGATGCTACACCTGATTCTTGGGCTTTTGGTATATTCTATCTGTCTGTCTGTTGTCTGTCTGCCTGCACACACACACACACACACACACACACACACACACATACACACACTTATATATTCCTCTCTCTGTCTTTGAAATATGGGTACTTTTCTCCAGTATGCACTCCAGTTATAACATATACAATGTACCACCCTTCCTAGGCATCCAAAGCAAAGGACCCACATACCTTCTACTTCCTCTATCTGGAAGTGTGCTTTCATTTACAGGCATCTTGGAGGGAGATCTTTTATTATCAAATAAATACTATGTAGATAATCTGGGTCTAACTGAGATTTTGTTTTAGGAATTCTTAAGAATGTGAAATGGAGAGATGAAGGATCTACTTAGAAAAATCGTGATTCCCTAATTATAGTTGTAACTTTCCTCTCTGCATGTATACCTGCTCCCTGATCTCTGTCATGTAGCTCGGTATTAGATAGAAGGGTATGATATAGAAACATGTTTCACTTTATGCATTATCTTTGTTATATCCAAGTGACGTATTAAGGATAAGCTCTAGAATATAAGAATGGGAAGCCAGAACTGGGAAGAGATGCCCTGGGAAGAAGATAACAAAGAATCTGAAGTTACTTTTTACAACTGTGTTTTCCAAGAGAGATGAGTTGTATACTCCAACATCCCCTAGTCATTTTCATGCATATCAGTGCAGGGGAAAGTGAGTGTAGATGTCACTTATCAAGTGACATGCCTCTGAGTGCTAGCTGTGCTTCATATACCTCTAACAAAGGCCTACAGGTCCATGTGCAATGAATGTGCCATAATTGAAAGTTAAACACCATTGGGGGAGTTTCCCTGACACCACTCTACTTTCTCCTTCCTATAGGGAAATCTGTTGCTCATACAAGAATATGCCACACAATGGTCCAATGGCAAAGCTAGACTACTGATTTTTCTGTGCTCTGCTGCTCATTGGATGTGGCAAGTATTATGGCACCGTGCACAAGCATCAACATTCTGTTCCCTCTTGCTCCTGTGGGGTTGTTGGAGCAGTTGCTGAGACGTATCCCATAGGAAGACGGGGTTCATCTGTAAAAGGGGGCTGAACCCCTTGCATTGAGTGGGTCCCTCAAAGATCCAAACACAATGTTTGGCACTCAGAGTGGCGGTGTTGGTGATTGCCCATTGAGAGATTCCCCTGCCCTCCTCTCTCCTCCAGTGTGCACCCCTGCTGTGATGTTGTATGTTATAAACAATGGAGTCACCTAAATTTGGACTTAAACTTCCAGATCTAAGAACCAAAACAAACCTGTCTCTACCACATAAGTACCCTGTGCCAGGTCTTCATTACAGTGATAGAAAAGAAGCTTTTCCAATACATTGTTGTACATGCTATCCCAGCCTAGGAATCAGGTCTTTAGATTTCAACTATTAGTGTGACCATTGATTCTGACCTCTAGTCCTGCATTTCCATTCCTCCCCATTTGAATAGTGAATATTAGTTGGGGGAGAGTAGCATCTGATGAATTATTTTGGAGAGCTGAATGGGTTACTAGGTACATGAGACCCTTCTTGTCATTCTAAATGAAATCAGTTGAAACTTGGGGTGTGGCTAACTTGAAGTTAGCCTTGAATGTTGGATCTGTCTCTACTGCCTTCTTCATTTATATCTGGTGGCCATGTCTGCCTTCTCTTTATTGGCTTTCCAGCCTCTCACCATTGGGAAGCAGGTACGAGTAGCATCAGGAGAATTAGTTTTGTAACCTGCTCACAGGTCTGGGAAAAATCAAATGCTACCAGAATGTCCCAGCAGTAGGACCGAGCTTATAGTGAGATCTCTCTCTCTCTCGTTATTTTCTTTTGCACAAGATTTGGTTCCTCCCTCCACCTCTGCCAGCTGTATTCCCAGCCCATTGAAGAAAGAGCCATTTAAATTTATACTGTTGAATTTCTGTAGGATACCGAAATATTTTTGAAGTTAATGGAGGAGTTCTGAATAGTCTGTTTCAAATAATTACAGGAAAAAATACATTTAAATAATTAGTAGTTGCTACTAGAACATTCAGCAAAATGAAATGACATCTTTGCATGCCTATTAAACAGCACTTTATTTTCAGTTTAGGGTGTTTTGGATGAAATTAGATGGCAAACACACTGCATCATTGAGTGATTAAAAGAACTGGTGTCATTTAAAGCTACACTAGGACCATCAGCCTTTTATTTTTTTCTCTAAAAAAAGGAAAGAAAAAGAAAAAGGAAAAGTACTATGTTTTCCAGTTAGGCAAGATTTTAATAGAAATGGGACCAACTGTGGCCCTTGGAGACTTCAGCTTAAGTGGCTTATGGGTAATCCCCCGCATGCAAGGGAAGGCACTAAACTGAATCTGATTATTCTATATTTTCTAATTCTGGGATTCTCGCTCTACTTTGCTTGGAGAATACATAAAACCTCCCACTCTGACATCCTCTCCTCTCGCAAAGCAGAATCTTTTTGGCCCCAAACAGAATATGATCCTAATCTAATGAGTTAAGACCAAATATATTATTCCTTGCTTTGCTCAGGGTCTCTACTCACTATTAAAACAAAACAAAACAAAACAAAACTCCAATTATAAAAATATTGACGGGGAGTCTAATTTCAACATTTAAATCCAATAAAGATAGCAGTTAGAACACTCACCTACCCCAGCACCTCAGGTCTTCTCCTCCTCCTACTTCTCCCATTTCATAATTCTCTTTGTCATCATCATGATCTTCGAGGCCCATTCACCCTCGCTAATTCATCCTTCTTATTTCTTTCTCAAAACAAACAAGGAAGAGCAAAGGGACAACTAAGGAATAGCCGTGTCCTCTCAGTGCCAGGGTGTACTGTGTCCTCTCAGTGCCAGGGTGTACTGTGTCCTCTCAGTGCCAGGGTGTACTGCACTATAATATTTTGTTTTTTTTTTTTTTTTATCATATGCTGCTTTGGAGGAATATTTGTCAGCAAGAAGGACAGAAAATCCATATGTTCTGCTTTTCACAGATGCATTGTCCTACACCAAGAAATTTGTCAGAATAGATAAGTGATCTCTTACAAACAAAGAAAAAATTATTTGAAGTTCCGAGATTCCACCCCCTGTATCTAGGAAGCTGGTGTGGGAAGGGAGACCTATGAGCCCATCCACAGGGAAAGCCAACAAGGAGACAGCCAGCCGGGGTGTGCTCTGCTCCAGCACTTGACTTGGACCTCCACGTTTTCTTTTTGGGGTTCCCCATGGTCTCTCCTGCTGCCGGACATCTCTTCCAGTTCCACATGGTGCTTCCTTGGATTATAAAACTTGCTCATCTCCTTAGACATCCTTCTATTGGAATACCTACTAATATATACTGGTCGCTTCCAACCCTGACCCCTAGTTGTACCTGCTCTTTCTCCAAGAAAGCAGGAAAGTTATCAAGTGGGACAGGTTATAAAGATCCAGATTAACTCCTTAAAAAGGCCAGATAGACTCATCGTGTATCTTAATGTTAATCTCTTGTTCATGTAGATCACCTCCAGAGAATAGTGGGCTGCATATCCTAGAAGAATGGTGCTGAAATTAGGATGCAGTACACCCTGGCACTGAGAGGACAAGACCATTCCTTGGTTGTCCCTTTGTTCTTTAAGAAAAAAGTTAAGGGAAGGAGGGAGGGAAGGAAGGAGGGAGGGAGGGAGGGAGGAAGGAAGGAAGGAAGGAAGGAAGGAAGGAAGGAAGGAAGGAAGGAAGGAAGGAAGGAAGGAAAGGAAGGGGATGCAGACTGCCAGCAGCAGCAGGAAGTTGGATTCCTGTAGACATGCTGTTGGCCCTTGCCTGGGCACTGGTGTCCGCGTTCTCAGCCAGCTCCTGACACATGGGGGCAGCAATGAGCAATGCAGAGAGTGGAGGTTTCTGCCTACCCAATGTGAGGAGCCTTCTTCACAAAGTTAGCCATCTCCACCAGTTTGTTAAGCCACTTCTTGCCTTCATGTTCTTTCTTGTCCCCTTTCTTCTCAGGCCCTCCTGCCCTCCATTCTCCAGTTTCTCTCCTTCCCTAGGTAGTGTTTGCTTTACTGTTCTCTCATCCCTTCTATAACCCCAACCAGACACATGTTTCTTTTCCAGTATGCCCAGCACTATAGAATCAGAAGCTCTGTTCTCCAGTCAACACATTCAGCCACTCTTGCTTCTCTGAGTCAGTCTGATGGGGACCAGGGCCTGCCTTGCTGAGTCTGATTCAGGGCCAGTACCTATTAGATGGTTGGGGGGCATCCCTAGCACAGGCTGCTCTGCAATTCTTTCTTCAATATGCTCCTGGTATCTGCTTTAGGTTGGTGGCTGCAGACCCTGAGCACCATCTTAGCTAGTGCAGTGCTCTTAGGGAGTTCTAACCTTCCCTTGTTGGGCGTCCAGAGGGGATCTGAGACCATGAAACAAACCCAAATGTAAATCTTGTAGAGGTCACTGTTAGGGAACATCCCTGGAAGTAGTGTTTCCTGTCAAAACTGAGTGTCGCACTTACCTCTTGTCTGCCTCCTGTTTCTGCTCTCAGTCCTGAGCTTTATAGAGACCTGGAAATGCCAAGAAGGTATAAATCACGGCCTCCCTTCCCTTCCCACTCTCCACCAGGGCTAGGCTGATCGGTTCTCCCCTAACTCATCAGTCAAACCAAGCTGTGTGAGAAGACTCGGCATACCTCTGACTGCAGCAGTCACTGCAGAAAGCAGAGGTGGGAGTTAGGTTTTATAGGCCAGCAAATATACTAAAAGCCCTCAGGGGGAAGCAAGCCACAGCCTCAGTTCCCAAACCAGGTCGGAGCACAAGGTCTATGTTCTGTATTTACAGTGTCAGTTTGGAGCCAATTTAAACAATTTCAATCAACAGAACCCATATGATAAATTGCATGCTACTCATCCTTATACAAAAGAGACTAGGCTGGGATTAAATTTGAACTTTGAGTGGGAATTGGACTTCCAAAGAGCCCCAGAGCTTTCTCTTATACACACTGAAACTACAGACAAGGCAGGGAAAGATTGGCCCATAAGCCTACACCACCTGCACCTTTGGAATAGGACTGAAGTTGGTAGTTCCATTTGGGCACATTGTCCTGTGGGTCTTGGAATGGTTCTGTGAATTTAAGCCTTACCAGCAGGCTGCATTTGAGAGAGTTGAGCAACTTTGCCAGGCTTAACCAGAGCAAATAGCATCTATTACACTATGTGGGTTTTTTTTTGTATTAAAAGTAATAAAATGCTCACTAACATTTATTATATAGTTAAGACATGCCAAGTAGTAAGCATATGGTCATCTTCCATGTGCATGAGATGATTCTAATCACCCAGTGGTGACTGTTGAGTATCACTGTTAATAACAACTGTCTTCACAAACACAAAGCACAGTGCGCATGTCAAAGGCTCATCGAAATACATGTAACTCACTTGATTTTCCTCATAGCTCTGCAAAGTTGCTCTGTTACTCCACCCCACCCCCATTTCACAGAAGAAGCAAAGATGCAGAGAAGTAAAGCTTTGCCTCAGTCTAAGAACAGCCGAGTGATGGAGCAGGAACCAGAGCCTCTGGGCTTCCTGTAAAGGACACTCTCCATTAAATATTTATTAAGCTCCTTTTAGGCATTATTCCAGGGTCCTGGGATGTGTTGCTGTACCAAGGTGTTTTATGACCTGGAAAGAGGCACCAACATCACACTAGCCAGCTCGACGACATCTCTACTATGTTAGAAAGCGGTCGGTGTGGGGGAGACATACAAAGGGAGCCGGGGAGACAGATAAGATGGTCCGACGTGAGGCTTGGATCAGGAGAGCCTTGCTGGGAAAGGGATGAGTCAAGCACTGAGAAGCAGAGGAAGCTTGCCAGCCCATATGGGGGAAGATCATTCCAGGCAGAGGGAGCACGTGCACAGACCCTAAGGCTTGAATTGTCAGAATCAATTATGCTAATTGGTTCCATACTCCCTCCTCATCCCAAACTTCTAAGCTTAGCAAATATAGCCCAGCACCATGAATAACAGCAAAGTTTGAGAAGTGGATTTTGTGATGTTTCTAGATGACAAATCCAACTGTTAACCTCCATGTGCAACAGATGAGGCCACTCCTGAGATGAGACGCCATGAGAGTGTCTGGATGACACATTTAGGGGGTATCGTTGCACCCTCCCGAAGAACCTCACTCACATCTTTTGCTCGTGGGTAGAGAATGCAAGAGTGGGGCTAAAGCCAAAGATAACCTTAGTTAAAAACTGCTTTGATCCAGGATTGTAACTATTTAGTGCTTATCGATTTTCCTTTCCTGTTTTTAGGAAGGTGGGAGCATCTTAATTAAACCTTTTTGAGTGGAGCTAGTTCCCAGGGAGGATGGCCTAAGCGTCCCTGAGAGCCGAATCCTGTATTTCTTTCCAAAAGAAGATTCTAAAAGTCAAGTAAGTAGACTGGCTTCTTTCCCAACGCTCAGTCAGCTAAGCTGTGGCACTGAGGCAGAGAGTATTTCTGACCTCTTTTTTTCTGCCTTGGCCTACAAATTAGTCAAAATCTCTCTCTCTCTCTCTCTCTCTCTCTCTCTCTCTCTCTCTCTCTCTCTCTCTGTGTGTGTGTGTGTGTGTGTGTGCGTGTGTCTTTCTCTCTCTCTTACTTTCTCTCCCTTTCTTCTTTCCTTCTTTCCTTTTTCTTTTTTTGGTGTGTGTGTGAGTGTGTGTGTGTGTGTGTGTGTGTGTGAGAGAGAGAGAGAGAGAAAGAGAGAGAGAGAGAGAGTGAGATACAGAGAAACAGAGAGACAGAGAGACAGAGATAGATAGAGAGAGACAGAGACAGAGAGAGAAAGAAAGGAGAAAGAAAGAAAGAAAGACAGAAAGAGACAGAGAGAGAGAAAGAAAGAAAGAAAGAAAGAAAGAAAGAAAGAAAGAAAGAAAGAAAGAAAGAAAGAAAGAAAGAAAGAAAGATCTAGGGGAAGGGCTTAGTTTGGCTTACATTTTCAGGCATTCAGCCCATGATTTGTGCCATCACTTTGAGCCTGGGGAAAGGGAGAACATCCTAGCAGCAAGGCCATGTGGAGGAAGCAACTGTTTGCCTTGGTGGCCAGGAAGTCACAAGAGAGAGAAGATCCAGGACAGGGTATCCTCTCAGGACAAGGCTTATCTCCAAGTGTCCCACTTTCTCTAGTGAGGCCCCATCAACACAGGTTTGCTGCTCCTCCCGATAACACTACCCACTGAGGACCAAACCTGCAATGCATGAGCCTTTGGGATGTTTCATAATTAAACAGTATCAGCCTCCTGCCTCATGGGTTATCATGACAATAAGTGAAAGAACAGAAGTCTTACATAAGAACTCAGAGTAGCTTTTCTGACCCTCTGGGTCCATGGCTCCATCACTGTGGTCTACTCTGGAACCTCAGTTCACTTCCAGGTGCTTGACTCACTGTGACTGGTGGATGGTCAAAGTTGGCCCTACCTTCAATTCTTACAGTGAGATGAGGACAAGTGTAAGGCACTGCTGGCTAGGCCTCCTCAGATGTCCTTAGCAGCACACCAAAGGAAATGAGGAGGTGGCTTGCTTGAAGGCTTTTCTTAGGTCTCATGTGCCTTGATGATGTCTCCCACATGCATTGGCTGTACTTTCAGTACAGCATCTAGGAAGTGGGATGAGACAGTCAACATTTTATGGCACCTGCAGGCTAATGCAAAAGTTCTGATCACATTTGAGGTAGACCAGGCTGAACTATTATGCTTGGTAGGTTAAAAGTAGTAAATAAATTTTCTGCTTAAAGTATTTTTATTTGTGATGAGTTTATCAGGATGTAACCTTACTATAAATTCACAGGCGCACATGTACACACACACACACACACACACACACACACACACAGAGAGAGAGAGAGAGAGAGAGAGAGAGAGAGACTAAAATTTACATATGCCATCAGGGAAAGGAAATATATTTTTCCATATGGGATCCTAAAACAAAAGACAGATTGGTAGGAGAAGAGCATGCAAATTAAGTTTTATGTACATGAGAGTATTCTAGAACTGAGACCCAAGGAAACAGATAAACCTGTGTATGTTTATGCTACTGGGGATTGGAAAAGAATGGGAAAGTGTAGTTAAACAAAGGGGGTGGTAATCTAATGTCAATGAACTGGGCAGGAACTGAGCCAGACTCATTTGTTCAGATTCTTTTCCAAGATGTCTTCTAAAATAAAGCTATCCCTTCCCTCTAGGAAAAGGAAGGCATTTTGCAGGAGAGGAACATATATCCTGCTCCCAGACAAAAAGCTTTTCTTTTCAATGCCAAGGTGCTTTATTTTAAACTTTGAGTCCTTAACCTCATCAAGCACATGCACAAGTATATACAGATATATGCAACACATGAACATACAGAGCTGTGAGCTCATGCAGCAGTACACACATTCACATATGAGCACGCAAATATGCACACACATGCTCAATGGCATGCAGGCAGACACACATGCATGCCAAACTATGTGAGCTGGGGATCTAGTAAGTGAAGCTGCCCTCTCGAAGCAAAGCAGAGATACAAATCTGGAAGCTGATAAATGTATCTGGCTAGGATAGAGAGGTCAAAGCCACTGGGAGAACCTGGGAGCTGGCTTTCTGTTCAGAGGCAGTGGGGATTCAGTCCTTGGAGTCAAATTTACAGGAAGAGGTTAGTCACATGTCTAGTCCTCCAGCTCACCTGGCAAAAAGAGAGGGACACTGGAGCTGAGAGCGGGAGAGAACTGGCTCCCCATCAGAAGTAGCCAAAGCCAGAAAGGCCACAATGGAGGTGAAAGCAGAAGGAAATAATGCAGGTGAGGAAGCTGAGGTGAAAGCCCAGAGTAGTAGTCAGTGAAGACAGCCGGAGTCCAGAACAAAAGGGAAGGGAGAGTTGATGGAGACTGACACACGGTCCTTAGAGAAAGCAATTAGTGTCAGGCCTAAGAAGGAGTTCAGATGTGCATGAGCATGGACTTGAGAGAAGTGAATACTTTCCCTGGTGCTTCATGGAGGTTCCACTTTCTCCAGATGATCTGTGCCTGAACCACAGGTCTGCGGCTTGGTCATAGGTTCCATTGACTGTAGGGCATCTAGGCAAGAGTGGCTTCTTTCCATTTTCAGATTAAGAGGGCTTTGACCTCTGAAGAGAGCATGGGCTGAGACTATGATGTTGATGGAAATGATGCAATGGCATGAACCCCTCTTACTCTTCTGTAGTGAGGAAGGTCTGGCCTTGTTCTGCTTGTCTGAGGAATCTCTTAACGGTTTACACACAGGCCTAATCTATGCATAGAATGTGCTTGGTGCTAGGCACGGTTTTAGCATTATGGGATGGATCATCCCAAGACATTGGTCAACATGCCTCTGCAAAGACCAACTTTCAGCCAGTTGATTTCCCCTCAATATCAGTATTAATAATCTCCTCCTTGCGGATTTCTGGAGAGTTCATTGCTTGGAGATGCTCATATATGTCTAAGGGGCTGTTGCCACCTTGTCCAGCTCTCTCATGAGTAGGAATTGCTTTAAATAATCTCTCTCTCTCTCTCTCTCTCTCTCTCTCTCTCTCTCTCTCTCTCTTTCTCCTCTCCCAGTCCTCCCCTTCAGTTTCTAACCCACATAAAAGGGGGCCTTAAGGTCTACTTTTCTAGTAACACATCATGCTAGCTCTCAATTTTCCCCTCCATATTTCTGGCTCCAATGTGTGATACTTAGGAAAGAGACTGTCACTTTAATGCCTTCTAAGATGCCTTTGTTGTTTAGTCTTCAGTAGCAATTCAATAAAAACAGGTCAACAGCTGTCTTTACTGTGAAATTCCTTATAATTTGGCCCTGGTAGGGAAGGCCTTGAGATCTAGATGTGGTCTGCCAGACTTTTGACTCCATCATATAGAAAGAGTTGGTTTAGAATCCAGCATGGACAGTAGAGATAAAAAGAAGGGTATCAGGGGAAAAAGAGAGAGAGAGAGAGAGAGAGAGAGAGAGAGAGAGAGAGAGAGAGAAAGAGAAGAGAAGAGAAGAGAAGAGAAGAGAAGAGAAGAGAAGAGAAGAGAAGAGAAGAGAAGAGAAGAGAAGAGAAGGAGAAAAAGAAGAGGAACCAGCCCTTACAATGAGCACATCTCTCTTCCTTAAGCACTGTAACCTTAGTGTCTGCCCTGGTATACTTCTGTTAAATTAAGCTTTTTAGCTAAGACTGGTTCATACACCTAGGCGTCACAGCAGTTCTAAGCATTAAATTATATGATACATTTTAAACACTTGGCACATTGTCTAGTCTACAGTGAAAACCTGCGAATGATGGCAGCAATTTTATCCTTGTCACTCATCTTCTTAGGAAGCTCTCAGCACAGTGTTCAAGTTCATGCATCTAGGAAACCGGTTTCTCAGCTTCCAAATCTATTTTGACCACTCAGTCTCTCTCTGACCTCAGGGAAGGTACTTCTCATGTGTTCTTGTTATAAGGTCTGTCTAGTTCCAAGAGTTCAGTATCTACCAAAGACTTTACTATATAATCTATTTGTAACAAGGCTATTTCCCTCTGGCTGCTAGAACCAGAATCTCTTTAACTGAGGGCATTTTGTCTCACAAAATACTGAGCACAAAGCACATAGTAGGCCTTCAGTGCACACTGACTCAATAATAAAAAGAGTGCTGTCTTCTGGACAGCGGCCTGGTGCAAGCTTGCTTTCTCGGCTACATCCTTCATAAGGACAAGTGACAAGCTAAACACCAGGGACATTGGAGAAACTGTATAAATATCCTTTGCCTGATTTCTGGGTCACATCTGAAGAGAAAAACAGATGTAGCAAGGCATTTTTGAGTCATTCTCCCTTTGCCTTCTTAAAATCTCTCTAGCAGTTCCTTGGGGGCAAACAGGGAAAGCTGTGTGGCACTGACAATGTCCCATTCCCCAGAGCTCTGGCCTTCCAATGCTAAGGGAAGCCGTTCCTAGACATGTCTCCAGAAAGTGCTTTGTGAAATTCTCTAGGAGCCTTTGAGGATGACAGCCATGGGGGACCCCTAGGATGCTCTCACTCTACAGGGCAGTTCTGAGATCCTCCTTCTTGTCTGCTGGGGACTGACAGTAATGGCAGCTCTGAGCAGCCACAGTACCCAAAGCAGGAGGCAAATCCATTCTATCCACAGTGTCTGGATGCCATCGGTGCAGCAGCCATCTCCAGCTGATTTCATCTAATGTGATAACACTTATGATAATAAATATTGTTAAAAATAAAAGTCACTCTGGGGATTGCAACTCCCTGGGACAGGTGTTTGCAATGAGACGAGTGCAGTAATTGGGTGACTTATTCATTATTGGAAATGCCGTTTAAAATCCATTGCATTTAAAAAAACAATACTTCAGCTGCTCTCTGGCCTTCTGAAGTCATTAGCCGGTATTCTTTATCTGTTTGTTTTCCTCACTGAAGTGAGCTTTTTAATGTCACATAAGAACTAACTTGACTCTGTGCCAACGTCTCCGAGTGAGTGATGAAGCCTTCTGAGGCTCACACATCACTCTGCGCGAGACAGTTTCTCCTCGTGGAGCTCATTGTCTCCTCAGTCAGGAGACAGGGTGGCAGGGAAGGACAGAAGCCCTGACAAGAGCTGTGTGATAACAAAGCCCATGGAGTCATGGATAATGCCGTGTTCACACCATCAGGCCATTTAGAGATTTTTTGAGGAAGACCTATGTGTCTTGCCCCTCACAAACCAATAAAAACGTATTTCAGACTCTGTTGCATGCCTAACGTACCCCATTCATTTTTTTTTCAGATCTTTGAGAATGGGTAACATGATGATGGTAGTGTCATACTGAAAATGGGAACCACTGTGTCCTGGAAGGAGCCATGAGCTGCCTCTGTCATCTAGTGACATGTGGCTCACTTTGTATTTGATCTTCTGTTGTACATTCTTCACTCTTGATTCTTTGAGCCAACTTTAATGGTTATCAATACCCTCCTGGCTGCCTTGAGTATAACTATGTTCCTTCTTAAATAAACAAAATACATACTAAATAATGAGTTCTGGGTTGCAACACACGGATTCATTTGTTGCCCACAGATGAGGAGGAAGTCTTTGTCTACAGTTAAACAAAATACAAAACCATATGCACGTGCTCTTTAGGCTGGTTTTGAAACAACATACGAATTACTTTTTGTACTGCTGGCTCTAGAGTATACATGAATTATCTGTGATTTTTTTTAAAAAAGATCATGTTTATTTATTTATTTACTGGAGTATATGTGTATGCACACATGAACATGTATGCTTGCTCAAATGTGCACGCATGTGTACATGCACACACGCAGGCACACACACACACACACACACACACACACACACGTGTGTATACTTCATGATGCACCTGTGGAGGTAAATTTCAGGAGTCTCTCTCTCCACTGTAGGGGTCCCAGGGAATGAAAGCAGGTTATCAGACTTTACCACAAGTACTCTCACTCAGGGAGTCATCTGGTCACCCCAAGTTATCCAGAGTTTGAATTTCTTCTTCATTTTTATCTTTTTCCTTTACTAAAGATTGAACCCATGGCTTTGGACATGCTAGATAAGTGTTATTCTGTGGACTTACATCCTTAGCTTATAATTTCTTTTGTGGTTTGGGACAGAATTTCTGGAAATTGCCCAGCCTAGAACTGAATTTACTCTAAAACCCAGGTTGACCTTGAATTCATGATCCCCCTGCCTCAGCCTCCTGCATGCTTGAGATTATAGACCTGTCTTACTAGGTTAGATGCCATGATTTGAGTTTATACAGCTGCTGTGGGCTGTGTTTGTTCCTGGTCCTGGAAGAAATCCTGCCTGGGGTATAGCATGGGTGAAAACCAGCAGGACTTGAGCCTTTGCTGAGAGCTAGGCTTGCTCTTCTCCTGCAGGGAGAGCCTATTGTCTTCCTGATGACCTTGACCTACTGACTTGTTTTTTTGTTTGTTTGTTTGTTTGTTTTTTGTTTTTTGTTTTTTTCCTGATAGTTCCGGATCTCCAGAGGAAAATCTGCATATGAGGAGAGGCCTTGTAGTGGTTTACTTCTCCTTTAACCCTGTCGAAATCTGTCTGAGGAAGCCTTAGGCCAAAGCTCCAATTTTTCAAGTTTTAGTGATAAATCTTTCGGATTGATTCTTTTCTGAAAATACTCTTAGTTGAGCTGAAAGGGTGTGGTGAGAAGCAACAGTAGTATGTCTCTATTGTAACGGGGAGTGTGTGAAACCTTCCAGGAAATGCCAAACATACACTGAAGATGAACATCTACATCCCATAGTACCCTTGAGACCAGGCAAGATACTGATGACAGATTAAAGTATGAAGGGGGCAGAGTCTCTCTCTTGGACATTACAGTGATGGCTTTACATCTCTAAATATATCATAATAGGCCACCCACCCTCAATGACCAGACACTTGTGAGTTTCAGTGGCGCTGGGGAGGGAGCTTGAGACCTGGTTCGTCTTCTTCTCACACACTCAGACATCTCTTCCTCTTAGTACTTGCTCAGCCTCCAAAATGCAAGTTAAATGTTTCACTTCAGACTCTGTCGTTCCTTTGCTTATTTTCTGAAATTTATGAGGACTGTAATTCAGGCGATTTTTTTGTATGGTTGCTTGAGTATGACAGGCTAGAAGAACTATTAAGGCAGGGACCATGTGTTATCCATACTCCACCCTGAGTCTAGTGTGATAGCTGCAGATTTGTTAACCGCGTGAAGGCAGGGGTAGGGTGAAGGGTGGCTGCCCCTGTTTGTTCTGCTTGAGGCCAAAACTAAAATTTAATATCAAAAAGTCTTAAAATGCTTGCTCTATAAGGATAAGTATTTTGCTCTCTGAATTTATTCTAGAGTCTGTGAACATTAAATAAGAACGACTTTTTCTGATCTTATTGCAGAAGACAGTATCAGTGCCTGAAAGCTGCCCAGTCAGGCCCTTTACACTGTTCTCTGGCTACGTTTCAGCCCTTTCTCATCTTCTTCACCCCACTGGAAGATGTGGAGGGTATCTGAAATCACAGGGCCTTCTTTCATGTTTCTTCAGCTTCTCTTAAGCTACTTAAAGCAGGTTATGTAGACACAGTAGATGCTTCCAGGGCTAGGAGTTACTGACTGGCTCCTGAATAGCGTCTCGAATACACCAAAGAGGTAAATTAAATGCATTAATCTCAGGGAGAGCCACAATTGAGGCATTCAGGGCTGCACAGAAGTTTCCAACAATCGGCCTCATTTGCTTCAATAACAAATAATAATAATAAAAAAAAGTGTGTGTGTGTGGGGGGGGGGAGCCTGGGTGAGGATGGGCGGCTGCTTCCTGCTTCAGACAGTAATCAAAACGGAGCTCTGCATTGAGAATGTGCAGTTCATTTCATTCTGCACTTGAAAGCAAACACATTTGGCTCTTTCTCCCGTAATAAGGCAAATCCTTTCTCTCTTTTCATTTAAGAATATAAAGATGATGCCAGTGACACGGAGACCCTGAAAGCTCAATTTCAGCTTCCTCTCAGCATAAAAAAGGCAAATTTATTCCAGTTGAGATAGTTTTGTCCTGGCTGCATGTTGTTTCTTCTCTCAGAACCGCAGCGGCCTTATCCAGCTCTATGAGTCTGATAATGTGTTTATTTCCTTTTTTTTTTCTGCAATTGTTACAGTTTAGTTGCAGGCTTGGAAAACCTCCTACCCTCCCAGGTCATGCTCTAAGACTGAGCAGACATTTTGGAGGAATTGAGAGAAAGTTCAGCCCAAACACTCCTGATTGGGGGTCATTTGTAGGAGTTTACCTGGTGTGTTGAAATCCAGGAAAGAACTCCAAATTAGCAGTTAGGAGATGTGGCCTCAAACCTCAGGCAAATTTGACGGAGTCGGTTAATACGAATAACAGCAGGCAGTGAGCACATCCTACAGGCCTCTGTCTTTCTCTACAAGCATTATCCACAAGAACCACAAGACAATCCGATGAGTTGGTACTCTGTCACATTTTACTGTGCATTTGATGAAAGTCTGGTGGGGGATCCAGCAGGCTGTCTTAGGACATACCATCCATATGCAAAGGAAGCTTGGACTCAGACCAACTGATCTGGAAGCTTACATTCTGCACAGCTATTCTGTGCTACCTCTGGGCCTGGATTATCCTCACAGGTACTTGGTTTTCTTCTTGATGATATCTAACAAAGACTTTCACCCAAGAGGATTGTAGTATCATTTTAGAAAACAGAAATAGATTGAAATTATGAAAATATTTAAAATTCAAGGCATTGTTCTCATTATTATTGTAGGACTAACCAACCCAGATATTGGCAAACATTCTATGCAAGGTAGCTTTTTAGAACTTCTTTTGAAATTACATTTAGTTGTTTACCTTGTAGAATGAGGCACCTGTCTGTTCACAAGACATAGGTAGAGGTCAGAGAACAACTTATTGGAGCCCATTCTCTCCTTCTATCATGTGATAGAAGGAATCTAACTCAGGTCACCATTCTTAGCATTCTGTCTAAGCTCCAGCCCACAGTTACCTGGCAACAGCCAGGTAAACTCCACCCTAAGTTACCTGGCAACAGCCAGGTATGCCTGACTCACTATAGAAAGGGCTGCTTGCCTTTTCCTTTCTCTCTTGCTTTCTCTTGCTCCTCTCTTTCTCTCTTGCTCTATCTTTCTCTCTTGTTCTCTTGTCCCTTTCCGCCTCTTTTCACTTGCTCATAGCCAGCCTCTACTTCTCTACTCTCTGTCTCTGTCTGTCTCTGTCTCTGTCTTTCTCTCTCTCTCTTTCTCTCTCTCTCTCTCTCTCTCTCTTTCTCTCTCTCTCTCTCTCTCTCTCTCTCTCTGCCTTTCTCTGTCTCTACTACCCTCTTACCTCCCCTCCCCATGCCCTGAATAAACTCTATTCTATACTATACCCATTGTGTGGCTGGTCCCTCAGGGGGAAGCGATGCCTCAGCATGGGCCTGCTGAGGGATCCCCTGTCCCCCCACACCTCACTACACATCCACAAAGCATATCCCCACTCTCTTTATCTTTTTATAAACACATCAACCAGGGTTGGTGGCAAGTCCATCTCCTGCAGAGCTATCTCTAATAGCTTTTAAACTGCTGTCTCATGACTATGGACAGAACACAGTCCTGTGGTTATGTGGGAATACTTTCCCTAAGGATGATTTATATGAGACACCCCAAGCAAAGATAGATACTTAATCCTTAGTATGAAATTAGGACATTGAGATATGAGAAAGGGCACACAATAAGCGATGGATGGAAAACTTTTTTCTAGAACCAGAGGTCAGTTTCTTCTATACCTCAGTGAACACATGAAGGGAACTAACTAAATTGGGTTTGTACAACTTTCTTTAGGTCCAAGTATCAGAAACAAATGACAGTTGGCCTAGCAAAGACATTTGAATTACCACTCTAGGGTATCAACTCCTTCAAATGTGCCCTCAATTTTTTGTATTATATATATGCCCATTGGGTTATATTATAATCACCTGTGACTCTACATGTCAGCTTTATCTTAAACCATCCAAGAGTGCTTCATTGCAGGTCTGAGACCCAGAGTTATAGGGCTTAGCTAGCATGTCTGAGGCTCTGTGTTCCTAAGAGAAACCTTCAACCCCATAAGCAATGGTCCTAAGTCCTGTGGTGAGGCAGGTCATGATGCTCTTTGTATCTCCCTGGAACCCTCAAACAGAACTAGCCCAGTTCAGTACTTATAGACTCTTGATGAGTCTGACTTGCTAAGTCTAGATCCCTTCTTTGTTGTCTCAGCCTCCTGATCTTCTTCTCCTTCTGTGGGTCACTTCTGACATGCACTATCTGAGCTCACATTCTCATCACAGGTCTGCTTTAGGAAGATCAGCTTCGGACAGCCCCCCATGACTGTGATGTTAGGCCTGAGAAAACCAACTTAAAAGGTGGAAATATTTTGACTTACGTTTTCAGACATTTTCATCCATAGTTTCTTGTCTCTGTTATTTTGGGCTTAAGATGAAGTAGAACATCATGTTGGTCAGCACATGATGGAAGAAGGTGGTTGTCTTACTGAAGCTATGAAAGAGAGAGAGAGAGAGAGAGAGAGAGAGAGAGAGAGAGAGAGGGGATGGGGTTGAAAACAAAATGCAAAATGTCCTTGCCCAGGGCACATCACCAATGACCTAACTCTTCAATCTAGGAACTACTTCCTATGGTTTCGGCACTTTTAGCCCATTAAGCTCTGAATCCATCAGCGGATTAATTCATTCATGAGGTCAAAGACCCCATGATCCAATTACTTTCTAGAATCTCTATGTTTAAACATTGCTGCATCAGAGATGAGATCTTCAGCACACAAGCCTTGGATCACATTTAAGGTTTAAACCATAGTAGAGGAAAGAAGTATGATGATTTACTATCTAAACCAATAGGAAGAACAATAGTATCAATTTCTGGAGCAGGCTCAAACCCTTTAATTCCTACTGCTGGCAGCTGAAGACTACAAGTGTCCCCCAAAGAAGTTATATAGCATCTCAGTTTTGGAGAACTCAGATTGTGTGATAATAGTGTACTTCCTCTATTGAGCACTTTGGTTCCATGAAACCCTGACCATATAGTGATGAGACTTACTCTATCAGTTGATAGCTGGAGGTAATAAGAAAGATACGAACTCTGCCAAATTTGGAAAACAAATTCTCAATATTATGGTTTTTAGAAGCAACAAGATGATATTTCAACACTTATGTCCTAATGTTGTGCAGCTGGCTAATAAGGATTATTAATATTAGTAGTCATGTAGCTGTTCATTTTTATCTCATCCTTGTTTTATAGAAATGATCTTTTCCCAAATGAAAAAAGGAGGGAGGGGGTAGACTATGTTTTTGAAAGGAGTGGATCATGGATCAGAAACATGAAATTCTTCTAAGGCTTTCTTTCTCACTAATCCTAGTGCTCTGAAGAGGAGCTGCAGTACTTGGATTTTAATTCAGTTCATTAATAAATGAATTATGCAATTAGTTGATATACAATTAACTGGATTCACAACGCATGTAGAGCTAACTGGGTCAGCCTGCATTTGTATGACTCTAATGTGCCCAAATGAATATGCCATCAAAGGACATGCAGTGGAATGGTGATTCACATTTGTCTGAGGCAGAGAATTATGCCTGCCAGCTGCGGAAAGTTCTGTAGATGAAGCCTTGGTCGGAGTTGGCAGGAGAAACAAAGGCAGCACAATGGAAGACCCTGAGTAGCACTGTCGCCATTATAGCAGCATTGTTCTCTGCAGATGAGCTTGGACAGAGATCAATAAATCCACAATCCTCCTGGGCAGAAAGGATGAGCAATTGGATTTGGATTGGGATCTATCAATCAATCACTAACCAAAAGTGGTTCTGGTGGCACAAAATGAAAAAATCTCTTAGTGTAACATAGCCCTGCCCTGGGACCTGCAATTTTGACTGACCCAGATACAAAGTCAATCAAGACACTCAATCCTGTGATATCCGATTCCAACTGGAAAAATGTAAGCCAATAAAATATTCAGCTGCGGTTTGTGAGTGTGACCAATCAATCCATGTCTAGGAATTTGTCTTATAGTTAAGGCTTTGATGATCAAGTTAAGGCTATTCTCAGAAGCTTACCGATTGTCTGTGACCAAGCTGGAGAGAGAGAGAGAGAGAGAGAGAGAGAGAGAGAGAGAGAGAGAGAGAGAGAGAGAGGCAGACATGGAGATTTGTAAATCACTTAATCTTGATTTAGGATTATTCTAATTATTTTACAGACTCCTGAGACTTTATGACTTAGAGTCTGTATTTCAATAAGCGCTGCAAATGATTCACAGGTACATGTCTGCAAAGCTCTCTGTATTCTACATTTATAGGAAAAGTCATTGTAATGAAGTCAGACATTGTGAGCTCTTCTTGCTTAGGTGGTTCTGTGACATAACTCATTGTTGATGGTTGCATACTGACAGCACTTTCCTACCATCACCATCAAGTATGGGACCAAGTCTTGGGTTGGGTTTCATTGACTTGCTGTCTAAATTGTCCTTCTCTGATTTGTTTCCATTTTGATACAGAAGAAAGGTCATTTTGAACTTGGGTTTTAAGTAAAAAATATTCTTGGCACATTGTAATCTGTAAGATCAATTGCTTAAAAAGAGTGTATCACTAAAAAACTCATTTAATCTTTCTCAGATTTACTCTCCTTAACTATAAATAAGACATATTTTGGGTGTTCATTGTATAAATTTTGACAAATGTATGCTATATAACACAAACCCAATCAAGACAGAGTCATTCCGTTCACTCTGAACTACTTTGATGCAGTGGTATATGAACCGCATAGCAATGGTTAAGAGTGAGGATGGCTATGATGTCCTACTGTGGAAGAGAACACATATATGATTGGACACAGAGAAGTCAAGCTGTTTCCAAACTAGACAACCCCCTGCTATTGACTAGCATTCATGGTGCTGGACAGTATTCAGCATGCTATTGGAGGAGAAAGGTAATCATTAATATCTCCCAACTATAATTCTGTGACTTATAACAGAACCTGTTAAAGAGTGGCACAAATGTTATAGGAATAACCAAACATTTTATGATTAGAATTAAGGCTCATTCCATGAAATGAAACCCATACCTGATAGTGTTAAAGTGGCTACTAAATTGGCTATTAAAGTGTAATAGAGCCTACAAATAGATAGGCCATAGGTTTTCCTACAGGAAAAACTACTATTATTTAGCTAAAGGAACATAACAACAAAATAACTCCTAATGACACCCTGCTAATGCACACATCAGTGCCTTGTTCAGCCCTCATCAGCCTCTTCCTTCAAATAACAGATACCCACAACTGGACAATGTGTAGACTTTGGAACATTCAATTGTAAGTAGGACGCCTTCATCAAAGCTCTTCCCTCAAGGCTCAGGGATTTGCGTGCAAGACAAGTCAGAAAGTCTGTAAGAGCCAGAGATGGCAGATGACTCCAAGGAAGCAGTATCGTCCAGACTCTAAGGAACCCCTGCACACATGAAGTCATAGATGCTAGGCACCATATCCAAGGCCTCTACAGGTTCAAGACAGACAAGGTCCTTGTACTAAAAGGGAGAAGTGAACAGAGGCCTGCACCCCTAACCAAGATGCCATTTGTAACTGATACATGCTGGCAGAGGAAAAACCATTTTCCTCCGAGTGGAGCTTCATTGAGTCTATTAACTACGCCTCAGAGCAGGCCACATGCCCAGGAGTAATTGAAAAATGGACTAATTAAAAAAAGGTACTCAATGGTGGTTTGTAGATTTTTTTTGTTGTCTCTGATTTTGTGTCATTGGGGAATTTTTTATTTTATCAGTCTTTTGTTGTTGATTTTGATTCATATTTTTCTGAAGGGTTTTGTGTATTTCTTATGGGGTTTTTGCTGCTTTGTCTTTATTTCTGAGAGAGAAAGGAGACAGAGAGGAGAGAGAGACAGAGAGGACATATGGTATGTGAGTATGGAGGTGAGGAAGAGAGAATCTTGGAGGAATTGGGTGGAGAGGAAAGTATGATATAAAAAAAAACATGTGGTATGAATTTTTTCAATTAAAAACAGAATGAGGAGGCATTATAACACTACTTACAAAAGCCCAGCTATGAAACCAGAGTATACTCTCATCAATGGAGGAGTGGATAAAGAAACAGTGGTGTAGGCCAGGTGTAGTGGCACACACCTTTAATCCCAGCACTCGGAAGGCAGAGGCAGGCAGATTTCTGAGTTCAAGGCCAGCCTGGTCTACAAAGTGAGTTCCAGGACAGCCAGGGCTACACAGAGAAACCCTGTCTCAAAAAACCAAAAAAGACAGAGCCATACAAAACAAAATCCTGGTGTTTTCAGGAAAATGTATAGACAGAGAGCTCACCAGATTAAACATAATAGGCTAGCCTCAGAAAGGCAAGTGCCATTCATTGTGGAAAGGGACTAGAGCTTAAGATAAAGAATGGAAGGGAAAATGGAGATTCAGAAAGAAGAATAATAGAAGTATAGAAGGTGTAAGAGAGTATAATAAAATCAAAATACATTAGAGGCATGTGTGAAAATGTTAAACCACTATTTTATACAAATGGTATTCATCTTTTTTTTTTTTTAAGGAGAAAGAGGTGACTATGAAATCTTCATTTGGGTGCTATTTACCTGGGAATACATTTCTCAAAATGTATAGAACAATTCACTTGAGTTCTAAAAATAGGGCCATTTTACTGTATGCAAATCATATTCCAATACAATCTATCTGAAAATAAACATAAAGACATTTTTGGAGATAAAGGAAATCTTAACCTCTCTTGAGAAGGGCATGCCATGTGTACAAGAGGGAAGGAGACAAAAGAGGTGAGTAAAGTTTTGGACACAGGATGGGGACACATGAAGAGGTCATTGGACTGACTTGTCTCTTGATGGCTGACAGGCAGTGTTTATTAGCCATACTGATAGTTAGATAGAATATCTCCCATCCCAAGCACTTGAAGGCTGCTCTAGCTGTTTGTGTGGTGGTCCCTACTGGTAGAAAGGCATCAGAAATCTCTAGAGAAGATGAGCACTGATAGACACCAAAGCTTCCTGGTCCAGTGTTATGCTGGAGCCATCTCAGGGAGAGAGTGAGATGAGCGACTGTCAGACTCCTCCTGTATTGCAGTCTCCCGGACCGCAGAGAATTTGCTTAGAAACAAAAATGCTCATACACAAACACAGCTAGAGATTTAACCCCAAGTGTCAAATGTAAAGAAGTGAGCAAATTGCTAAAATGAGTTGAAATGCAACCCCAGGACTTCTTCCCACAAGCTGTTAGTCTCTGACCTAGCTTGATGATCAGATCCAATTAGCAGGTGCTACCTTAAAATTACAGCGCTGAAAGGGCGCCTTAGAGATCATCCAGTCCTGAATATGGTACATTATTTTTAGCTCTCACATATTTTCTTCAAGCCAAACCTTATGTAAAGATGTAAACCAATTAAATGGATAAATGCATAGGTGAGCTAGCAACGGCAGAGGTGAAGATTCTGAGTTGCCACCCACTGGCATCCTGCAGTGGCCTCTGGGAAAGAACAGTTCAACAAGCATGGGGTATGATCTGATGCCTTCGGTTGATTGATTAGGAAGCTGGGGTTCCGAGAAATTCTGGCTCCACACTTAGGAAGTGGCAAAGACTCTCTAAAGAGCTTCTGACAACCAATTAAAAGAGTGCTTTCCCATCCCATAAGATTGTCTCAACCAATAGTACAGAAGCTTATTACTTCGGGTCAAAGCTTTGTTCCATTCTGAGTCACTCCATAGAGAATCCTAGGAACTCCGTGCTGACATCAGGCAACTGAGAATGGCTTAGCAGCCACTGGGCATAATGCAGCAAGCATTCCTTCCCAGAATCTTTTCTGTGAATTGGAGAATCTCCCCAGTTTCAAGGTCAGAGATACACTGTGCCTTTGCATCTTATAAAACAGGGGAGGAAAGACAGGAGAACAGGTGAAAGAAATGTTGTCTGGTGTTCTAGAATCTGCTGCAAGTCAGTCTGCCTCCCTTACTCCCTCTTCTAATGGCTATTCTCCAAATAAATCACTAATACCTGGAGTCCAAGACCTGTAAAGTTGTGGGGAAAACCACAATTACATTTCCTTCATGTCTCAGAGTTTCCAGGCAGAATGAGAAGTGGCCTCAAATGCCCTAAGCTGGTAGTATCTTGAGTCATGGTGCCCACGTAGGGAATGATACTGTCACTTCCAAGCAGGACTTCACATCACCCTGGGACCTCTGATATCCTGTGATTTGCTCTCTGAGTCAGGATGTCTAGCAAGAAGGTAGACTGTTTTCCCTTCAGAATTGCTCCAACAGATGTAGGTGGAAGCTATCCAGATTACCAAAGCTCCAAAACCTTCTCCTGCCATGTTTTGCTCCATATGGTCAATTTTAAGATAAATGCCAGGGACCTGGAAGTGGAGATGGATTGATCAATCAATCTAAATGAATATAATATATAGCTGGAATATCATTTTATGGAGTAGCTATGAATGTACCTTTGAATCCTAGAAGCACTGAAGTACTACTAGGAATATGTCTTTGCCCTTTGCCCTTTGACCTTTGCCCTTTGCCCTTTGCCCTTTACTCTCAGTCCTGAGCTACATGGACCAATGATCCCTGTCTCTAATTTCTACTGGTAAACAAATTGTGGCTTTCTGTGGCAGTATTTCTCAACTCGTGGGTCGAGACTCCTTTGGTTGAATGACCATTTTACAGGAATCACATAAAGCCATCCTGCATGTCATTATGACTCATAGCAGTAGCAAAATTACAGTTGTGAAGTAGTAATGAAATAATTTGTGTTGGGGGGTCAGGTCACTACAACGTGAAGTACTAACTGTATTCAAGGGTTGCAACATTAGGTAGATTGAGAACCATTTGTCTATGGCCAGTGTCACATCCTGTTAGACAAGAAAAATGGACCCACAATGGCCCTAGGAAGAAATAGAGAAGCCCTTTTGTGTATAGAATTATCCTCTGAGCCAAACTGCTACCATCTTCAGGAATTCTGCTGTGCCTGATTGCAAAATCATCATCATTATTACCACCACCACCACCAGCAGCATCACCACCACCACTGCCACCATCATCATCACAGTTGGGCCTGTTGACTATTATATTCTCTCACCAAAGGAGGAGTGGGCAGAGAATATCGCAGGGGGGTGCTTATACCTGAATATTCAGCCATCACTACCAACTAGTTGTATGCAATTCTACCCTAAATGACTAGAAGGGAAGGAAGCCATGGAGAAAACATCCTCCATACTGGGTTCAGACCTTCAAGTGTGTGTACTTTATGGTCATTCATACTTATGTTTATAGCCGTTCACCCATGTTCTGTAAGTAACCTTAATAAACTCTGTTATTAAAATTCCCAACCCCAACATGCCCATATAAAAACACACAATCTACTTATTATAATTGAAAGATGTATGTCTAGATTGGAAAAGTCTAACACTATACTAACTTGTTCCCCAGCTTTAAGACCCCTTACTACTTTTGTTTTTTCCCAGCCATGAGGTTTGGGTCCTTTATGTCTTCTCTTCCTCTTCTTCATCCTCTCTCTCTCTCTCTCTCTCTCTCTGTGTGTGTGTGTGTGTGTGTGTGTTTCTCTCTCTCTCTGTCTCTCTCTCTCTATCATTTTCTTCCTTCTTCTCTACTTGCCCCTCTAACCTCCAGTCTCACCTTTCCCCTCCACTGCCCAGTCACAGGCTCTAGTCTTTATTGACCAGTTAAAATGGAGAAAAGGTTCACATGACATCACCCAATTACAGGATGGACTGCTATTTGGGGGATGGGGGCGGTAACCCCTCTTAAAGAAGCAAAATTAACATCAGTATACAAACAGCATCAGACCTACCCATTAAAAAACCCCCTTGTTGTCCTGGATGAACTTTGGTGGAAATGTACATCCATTTGTCATTGGGACATTAGGAGGGCAATGTTTGTGTCTTCCTCTGAGAAGGAAGTTTAACAATACTTCCTATTGATAAGTGAAAGTTGGCTCACTGAAAGCCACATTCACAGGCTTGCTTTAAAATCCCTAGTTTGTTAACTTTCCTATGCCATAGCCTGATGAGAGTAGAAAAAGTTCCAAAAGTTATTGGAAGGTGAACTTGTCACGTTCTGAGAAGTATGGCTGGGCTCAGCAGGGCCTAATGCCCCCAAGCTCTTCATAGTTAATGAAACTGCTGATGGTAGCAACGTTGGAAACAGAACTCCAGGTCTCTAGACACTCATTGTCCAAAACAATAGGTAAAGGTACATGTTGCTTATGACCACAATACTGAACAGCATGGTTAAAGGATGTCTCTGTCATTGTAGAATGTTGAGTTGACAAGCCTGCTCTGGGCCTTAAGCCAGTCATCTTCTCATCTGTCAACCACCCTTTGGGTACCTAGTATGTAGTTATCTGTATGCTGTCTGCCCTGTCAACTGCTCATATTACAACATCTTACTGGGAAGGTAAGCAAGGCCGCAGACAGCTGTGATGATCTGTCTGCTGCTGTATGGTGAGCAGATGTTTAGTGTAGGGAAGGCCTGGAGAGGTGGAAGCTATCCGATAGGGAAGATAACCCAGGAACTTCCTGATTTCTACCTGTCTGGGTCTTGCCTCTGGTCAGGTCTCGGTAACTCTGCTGTCTTTTTTGTTTCTTTTCTCAGCTGTTGTTGAGTCTGCTTATTTATTTCAGGGATGAGAATAAGATAAACCTCACAGGATCATTTTTTAACTACAAATAAAAAACGGTCTAAGGGGATGTGGCTATGCTACCACACTGCATGCGACACATACTACCGGTTCAGTGGCTACTAATTTGCGGTGGGTTCTTTGTTTGTTTGTTTGTTTTTGAGCTTAATCAGGTTAGGCTGCAGTCACTCTCATGGTCCCTGCCCAAGCCGGAGCTGCAGAGAGCCAAGCCTGTAGCGGTCCTGTGTTATGCCTGTATGCTGGACTCGAATGCCTCTGTAATTGCAGCTATTTCCAGCCCACAGTGAAGCCTTCTTTTCTTCTCCTTGCTTTGTTTTGCAGCAGGTGGTTCTCATTATTGTTCAGCAAGGTGGTGGCAGGGGACACACTGGCGTGTGCTCTGTGCTTCATGAGCCACGCAGGCGACTGCCACGAGGGCCTGGATCTAGGACGGTATCTGGTTAATCTCCACTCTGCTGGATGCAGTCTCACAGCAAGGGGAATGGAATAACTTTGGATTATGTCAGCAGCCCCATGTCCCACACGTTAGCCATCCTCTTTTTCAGTTCTACATTTCTTCTACTTCCTCCCTTAAGTGGGTGGCTTAGTCCATTTTTTTTTGTACCGCTATAAGAGAAAAACCACAGATGGAATAATTTATTAATGAAAAAGATTATGTTTTTGTTCAGAGTTCTGGAGCCTGGGAGTCTAGAAGCAAGATGCTGGCCATGGCAGTCAAGATCACCTTGCTGTGCCATCCCATGGAGTGAAGTAGAAAGGATGAGGGGACACCTTTGATAAGGAGTACACATTGGAGATAACATTGCTATGGACAGAATTCAGGACCTTCCTTAGCCCTTGTTTCCTTCATCTCCCTAGGGACCGAGTCTCCAACACTGGTTTTAAAGGACCCATTCCGTCTGTACAGTAGGCTAATATCCCTTCCCTGGCAAGTTTGTTGCTCAGGGCAATATAGTGCTGTATGGAAACTGCCAAGGATGCTCCAGTCAACACAGGCTATGTGGACTGTCTCTCCAAAGATAAGCATTCGAAACCTCTGCAGTGAAGCTGATGATGTGTCCTGGTGGTAGGATATTTGTCTAGTTTGTCCTGTCCGCACCCAGCACAGGAAAAATGAAACAAAGCAATACTTGTTTTTTTTTTACTTGAAGAGACAGCTCTCCCTGGAGCGCCATGTTCATTCAGTGCCACACTCTCTCATCTACCACACGCTGGGGCCATCAACTACAGGGTCTCCACTGGCTCTCACCTGAGCCACAGAGAAAGCTTTGACTATTTCAACATCAAGGAGAAGACAAAAGGCAATGCACAGAGGCAGGTGGGCCACTGTTGAGGCCCCAACCCACCCATCAAAGGGCCACATCATCAGTGTGACAGAGATGCCGTACCATTTCCTACCTTCCATTTATAAGATTGAGACCTCAGTCCCTTCCCTGCCCAGCCACAGTGCCCCCCCCCTCTCTCTCTCTCTCTCTCTCTTTGGTTTTTCGAGACAGGGTTTCTCTGTATAGCCCTGGCTGATCCTGGAACTCACTCAGTATACCAGGCTGGCCTCGAACTCAGAAATCCACCTGCCTCTGCCTCCCGAGTGCTGGGATTAAAGGTGTGTGCTACCACGCCCAGCTCCCAGTGGCTTCTTAAGGGACAGGATGGGATGTTTGAACATCTCTGCTGTAGGTGAATTTGTGTCCTCCACACTGATGTCAGTTAGAAACACTCACACAGACACACACACACACAACACATGCACACACACACACACACACACACACACACACACACACACCTGGAGATACAAACAGAGGCACTGTGGAGCAATATCTAAGCAGGATCATGTAACCCTAGACAAAGCCATATGACCACTGGAACGATGGCTGTAGAGTTTCCTGCCAATGGAGCAGCACCCAAGGAACAGCCTTGAGTACTGACTTCACGGCAGGCAGCACGAGGGTCGTAGGAGTCTGCAGCTTTGAAGGGAAATGTCCTGGCTTCCTGGCTGCTGGGCCTCTGGATCTTTCTGCTTGCCCTAGTTAGAAGCCAATTGTTTCTCCTAGTCGCAGTCCCACTCTTATCACCCAGAGCAAACTTTCAGACACCTACTGCTGATTCACTGGTCCCTCCTGAATCAGCAGAACTGGAGAAAATGCACTCCCCGGAGATTCCTGCCTCAGGCTCTGCTCCTGGAGGTGCTGGTGACATGCTGTGCACGATATTTAAAGCGCAGGTCCTGAAACTCCACTCTCAGATTCTATATATAGTGCCTTTTGTACAATTTCCAATGCACATCTTATACAACACATTCCTTCCACATGGAGCAATGGGCTGGGCTACTGGTTAGGGAGTAGTGGACTCCAAATATAACTTCTCATCAGGACATAGGGCTAATTTTCACAAATCAAGACTTTTTTTACAAGCAGTAGTTTGTACTATGCAGTGGAAAGTAGGCACTTACCAATATGTTATATTTGCTAGTAATTGCTTCTGTGTTCTGTTTATGGCAAGGGACAGTATATGGAATGCCAAAAGTATATGGAATGCCATTAGTATATGGAATGCTGTTAGTGTATATCTGTTGCATTCATATAATGCTTCTTTTTTTTTTTTTACTTTATAGGCATGAATGAATGTATGTATCTAAACACATTATATAAAGACAGACTTGCCTGTTTCTACAACAGCATTGAAACACTAAGAATGGGAATTTTTTAAATTCCCATTTCCCAGACAAGGAAACTGAGACACAAACAGTAGTTGTTAGCAGTTTACTGTGATGCCAACATTCATTCCTTTCTTCATTCACAGAAGAATATCTTCTGAGTCCCTGTGAGGTACCAACTGGAATTCAAGTGCCAGTGAAACAATGATTCACACACACACACACACACACACACACACACACACACACACACACTGTTTCCTATACCATTGGACAGACAGACAATTGACACATGAAATAGGTAAGTGAGGTTTAAGTTAAACTGTGAGGGCACATCTTCAGAGACCAGGGTGTACTGGCATGTGCAGTCTCCAGGAAAGCAAGTGAAGGGGCTTGGAGAGGAAAGAATACTTTCCTAGTCCACGATCTACCCCAAGCTGCAGCCACGTACAGAACCGCTGTCTAAGAAGATGAATGGATGGTACATCAGAAGCAGAGAATTCCTTGGCTTGCCCCAGCCAGCACTGGAGGTCACCTTGCCCGAGGCTGGCTTCTGAATGTCAGACAAACAGAGGCCACAGCAGAGCTCAGGAGCCACCATCCTCAGCAGGGATGTGAACCCAGGAAACCAGAGGATATGCTTGTTTGGGGGAGAAAACCTAAGAGAGGCAGTCTGGCAGGAGTGAGCAGGAGGGGTGAGTTAATGAAAGGCACAGTCATGGCAAGGTGGACTGCCAGCCTCTGAACACAGCTGGATGGCTGGGTTGTGGGCTCTCCTCCTCAGCCTAGCCCACATGGCTGTAGCAAAGGGAAACTGTGCTGTGTGTCTCTCTCTTCTTCATGCCCTCCCAGCTCCATGGCGCCTGGTTCATGCTTCCTTCAACAAACAGTTACCCAGATTTCACCACTTTTCCTTGGGGTCCTTTGACCTCTTCCGTTTCCACTGAGGCTCAGCCCTCCTCCACTGTTGTCTTCTGCTCAATTCCCTCACAGCACGCCCCGCCCATTCTCTTCTTTTCTGCTTCCTTTTCCTGTCCTGAGGCCAGGCCCAGAGCCTGTCACCCATTTATCAATGCATTGGAACTGTAGCTCAGGTATTGATCTGTGTTTGTTGGTTTTTTCCCTGTAAACTCGGGCTGTAAAGGTTTCATTAGCCTGCCTCACAGTCATTACATCAAGTAATAGGAAGCATTCATCTTCCTCAGGCTTCATGCCTGCGCCCAATGGAGATCAGTCCGGAGAGCGTTAATCAAGCTATGAAAATCATTGGCAGCTCATTCTTTTATGATGAAAAAGCTGGTTTGCAGCCTCACTGGGTAGCAGAGGCCTGACACCTTAGATACCTACAGCAATTATGGACTGTGTGGTTCCCTGCTTTGGAAGTCTATTCTTTGCCTGATGCCTGTATGCAAATCTCATTCTGTACTCTAATGTGATCCTCTGACTGTGTGCAGTAAGAAAAAGCTATGGATAGGGCTGAGCTTCTGGCAGAATTGTGGGGGAAAGGGAGAGCTGTCAGTTCCTTTCTCTGATGCATGCCAAGGCAAGAGCTGTATATCCAGGTGCCAAGGTTCCACCAATGCAGTGTAATATAGAAAAATGGGTATATCACTAATTTAGTCTCCTTCCACCCAAAGTTCTTCCATTCAGCTTCCCTTGTACCCATAACACAGACACCTGCTTAGTAAGGGTAACACGATGACTGACAGCGTTTAACACTTTGATGTAGACTGAAGTGTAGGAAGTGGAATGTGCTCCTGAGGAAAGGGGTTTGGAACATGCACAGTAGTGATTAGAAGAGAGAAGAACATTCAACACAACTGTAGAGTTGAGCAGGCCAGAGAAAGACTGCAGATGGACCTCCACCATTGGTCTCCATGTATGGTCCCTGGGCAGTATTGTTAGCCTAACAGAACAGCCTCCAGAAAAGGAACTTTCAAGAAACCAAGTTCTGGTGCTCTCTTGAAGACTTTCTGAGTCAGAGAGGATAAGCTGAAGTCTGTCCTCTGGTCCATGTTCTAAGAGGGGCTCTTGGTCCATTGCCCTCAACAGCAACTGAGTTATGAGGTAGCACAAAGTGGGAAAAGGAAGTGGAGAGCAAATCATGTTAGGACTCATGCTCTGAACACTGACATACAGGTGACCAATGGTCGGGTGTCCCATGGAGGGAATGTACTGGTTCCAATAGCAGTAGGGATGTGTCATGTGATGGGTACAGTCAGACCTTAGTGCAAAAAAAGCACAGGCTTGGAGACCAACCTCCAAGCTGTTTGTCATGCATCACCAACTCTCTGCTTGTGACTTCTCATCTGTGTAAACAAAATTTGAATAATGAGGTAGAGTGTTGCTGAGTTACAGTGGTCCTCCATGTCCACTGACCCTGTATCCATGACTCCATCTATGATAGATGGACAATATCTGAAGAAAGGAAGGTGATTATACTGAACAGGTGTAGACCCTTAAAAGTTACCATTCCCTAAACAGCACATGTCAACAAGGACTCATGTCACATTTATTTGCAATGTATCTGGAATCATGAATAAACCTAGAAGATGCGACTAGGTGCGATTCAGACACGATGCCATTTTGTATGAGAGTTGAGCAAATCCTGGAAACTATCCCTTGCAGATGCTGCAGGACGATGGTGTAAGACAATGCAGGAAGGGAAGGTGGGGGTCTCCAGAACACTCTGGCACGGAGACAGTGCTCAGTAAATGTCAGCTCAGAGCACCATTTACACAGCATGCGTTCCAGTTGCACACACACATAAAAGACTTGGGGGAGTGCAGAGCAGAAACAATGAGCCAACCAGAATATATCGAGACAAGTACATAGATAATGTTATGTTAATGGAGCAGAAGAGAGTCCCAAACACCCAAAATGAATCCAAACAAAGAACGCAACAAGAAATAGATTGCCATCCAATCAAAGAGTCATTTATTTCCTTACTCATTCCACCTATGCTGAGTAAGCTGCTAGGGGTGCTCTGTGCACCTCGGGGAATAGAGAGATGCCGGGATCAGTAGCCTGGCAAGACTCTAAGGTTCAAGCACGATAAGCAATGACTTCCGCTGGAAATGTAGTGTTAGTGCAGACCCAGGATTGATGGGGACGGGGACATAGGGAAGGATCAGTCCGGAGGTGTGACTTGGTGAAGCAGGTTCCAGCCTGTGAGGGTAAAGCATGTGGAAGAGCTTGGGACAGGAGCATCAGGGGACACTGTGGCCAGATGGCTCACATGAGCTGAGCGAAGAGACATGGCACGGAGAACTGTTAAAGCAAAAGTGAGACACCCAGGGTGGAGTCCAAGTGGGCCAAGTCCACTGTGGCCAGGCAGTGACGGAAGAGATTGGTCTGCAGATGTATCATGGCAGTCCCTATGGTCTCCATGTGTCAGCTGAGACTGTTCCTGAGCTCAGAGAGTTCAGGGCTTAAAGCAGACAAGTGAGCCATTTATGTTTTAGTGCTTTCTCTGGAGGCATGGGGAGGTTAAATCTCAGGAGATCACGCCTTGAATGAGGGGAGAGGGCTAGAAAATGTAGCTCAGATCTCCTCACTCTTCCCCAAGGCATCCCTTCCTTCTGACTTACACAGGAAGTGACACTTCATCAGACACTTGAAGGCTGCAGACAGATCAGTCCTGAGACTATCCCAGCAAGGAACAGTCATCCAGAGCTGGAGACTGGCAGGCATGAATATTTAGGGCAGAGATGTGTTTAAGAACACAGGAAAGCAGCATGGCCTGTCAGAGAAGCAGGGGTGGATGAATTGGGGGGCAGAAGAGGCAGGCAGCACCAGGGCCTGTCTCAAGGGTCAGGGTAGAGTTTAGATTTTCTCCTGAGAAGAATCTAAAAGTCTCAAAGCCTTTGATGAACTTCCGGTGTGGGATTACCATCAGTCTCAAAGCCCATTACAGCTGCTCCATGGTCAGTGGAGATTTGAGAGCCCCATCTAGGTAGCAGCACAGGTTGAGGTAGATGTGGGTAGAGCCAGGGTACTCACAGTCTTGAATACAGGAAGGGTCAGGAAATTTAGGCAGTCACTTAAAACCAAATTTAATTCTCCACCTCCCCGAGATAAACACTGGCCACTCCATTTTCTAGATAAATAAACAAGATGGGGAATACTGGGAGAGAGGGAGCTAAACTAGGAAGTGGGAGGAGGACAGGGGGGTGAGGGAGTAAAAGAGGGCTTAACTAGAAGGAAGATTGTTTATAAAGCTATACAGCTTTCCATACGGAAAACTTTTATCATGCAAACCAAGTAAAATACACAAAAAAGATAGTAGAATACAGTGCACAGGAATGAGCGGGAGGAAATACTCCTGGCTGAAAGTCTAAGTGAGGATGAGAGAGCAGGGGGTGAGGTGGGGGTGGTTAACCAAACTATAGATGTGTGTGTGTGTGTGTGTGTGTGTGTGTGTGTGTGTGTGTGTGTACATACAAGTTTGAAACAAAAGTACCCTTCATGGTGACCAATGTCATTCCCAAAGGACATTGGTTAGTAAATGAAAATTCTAGTATCAAACATCTAACTCCTCTCAGAGGGCCCCCCAAAACAATACAGGATATTACAATCGCCCACCATAACCACATAATACCATATCATCTTAAGGCACCCCTTACTTTGAATGTAGGACATATAGAAATTGACCTCAGCTGACTCTCTCTCCTCCTCTCTATCACTCACCCAAGGGTAGATTATAGAGTGCCAATTTAAAAATATATGTCCTATAAACTTAAGAAAATTTCAAAGGCTAAAACATATCATTCAGGAAAAGAAACAGGAATGCAGAGTTGGAGAAAATTGCCCCTGTGCGGCCCCCTCTCACACTCAAGCTCCCCGTAAATTGCAGCCATCCAGTCTTTTCCCTCTTGAAGTGTGCATTCATTTGCTAAGAGGGGTTGGCTGGGGACGGGGAAGGCAATAGGGGCAGAGGTGTATTGTGAAAGAGAGAAGAATTATTAAAACTTCCTTATTGACTGCCCGCAGCTGATGGAACCGCCTGCTTTCTACACACACACTGTCCCTGCTGTCCCTGTCCCTTCTTTTCTGACTTAAGCTTCATTGTTTATCATCCGGGTCTTTGAAATACCTGCAGGCTGTCCGTGAGGGACCCAGAAGCTGCACACAGCAAGCAAGGAAGTTTTGAGATGCTGCCTGTCTCCTCTTCAGATGTCTACCAATGAAGTTTTCTGCTTTCACAATGCAGCCATGATTATCTTAATGTCTGAAACAATGTTTTTAAATGATACTTAAGTATCCTAACCCAGAGTGGTTTTGATCTCCTGTTTTGTATATCCAAAGGTATGGATGGACCCCTTGTATTGTTTTACTTCCCCCACTGAGTGTTAGGCACTGAGTGTATTATGGAATCGTAGACCCTTTTTGCAAAGACACATCTTAGCTCATTTGCGGTGGGCCACTGAGAAGAAAATGGTTTACTCCAGGGCATGTGGCATGTGTAGAGTTAGGCTCTGGGCTCAGGTCTGTTTCGTTCCCTGTGTGTTGCTACTGTTGTATATCCCTTGGACTACAGAAGCCAGGCACAGAAAACAGGGCCCAGCTGTTGTCAATGCAGGAAGATGACTTTTGCATCTTATAGGTCAGAGAACAAACTCATCTTCATTATAGGGAGGCATGGAAGAAGAGGACGGTAGAGGAAAGACTGAGAAGATGCTAACATGAATCTGTGTCTGGCCTCTGGAGGACAGGAGCTGACAGCACCTCAGTCCTGCCTGAGGGACCCCGGTTAAGCTGCAGCTACATGCTCGGTATTGTCTGGGTGTCTGGGCTTTCTGATCACAGAAGACCACTACTGTAGCAGGACCCAGCTTGGAGCAAAGGAGTGGAGATACGTTTTCACCTATGTTGAAGGAGGTTGCTAGGAAAGCACAAGAGGAAAGCCCAAAATAAAATAACCACAGCTCAGAAAGGACCATAAGCTCCAAGGGAGAAACAAACAAACAGAAAACCCCACACTCTAGATTGGCTACTCTGCAGGAATTTCTGGGAAAAGGAGAAAGGGGCTACAGTTGGTTAGTGCTGGGAACCTATAGGTCTATGCAAAACTACAGTTATGAAGTACCAATAAAAATAGTTGTATGGTTGGGGGTCACCACAACCTGGGGGACTGTAGTAAAGGTGCACAGCCTTAGGGAGGATGAGAATCACTGCTCTACAGTGTGCTGACCAGTGTGCCTGAAACCATCGTTCTACGGTTATCTCCATCCAGGTGGTGATTCAGAATGGCCAGGGACAGAAAAGCTTGGCCAGAGAAGCCTGATTAGCTAGAGGCTATAGGTGAGTCATGCCAAGAAAGACAGTGACTGCCATTACCTGCAAACAACTTTTTATACTAGAGATGGAATCCACACAGCCCATGGGCATTATTTTCATCCAAGAGCAGTTAGAGCTCCTCTCCCATGATCTAGCCCTCCTCCAATTCTACCTCTAGATTATAGGGTGAAACTGCTTATATTTCTGTGGAAGAAAAGCAATCTCAGATGGCTTCCAAATAACAGTCCTCAAATATTAAGCATGTTTCTTGTTTATTTGCTTGCTTGCTTGTTTTTAATAAAATCAATGATTCTGGACCTGGAGATCTAGCTTAGTTTGTCACGTGTTAGCTTCATAAGCATATGAACCTGAGTTCTAATCCCTAGCATGCAGTATAAGCTAGATATGGGGGTATGCATGGGTAAGTCTAACAGTGGTGGAGGCAGAGACCTAAGGACACTCTGGCCGCTACATGGCTGCAAACACATATGAGCATGAATACACAATATAACATACACACATAGTATTATAAAAGTAATTGCAAGCCAAATGGCCATCTTGTTTTTTCCCCAAAATATATGAATAATAGTCATGCAGGTGTAGTAGGAACTATACAGAATATTGAGGGGACCTTTACGCAGGGCTCTCCATTTTTCAGTACCTTTCGTCACATTCTGCTTTATCTCATTCCCTACTTTCCTGAGTCCAGTGGAAAATTCAACTGGAGCTATTTTCAGTCAGGAATCAAGATTCAGAGCTCATTTGCAACCTCAGGCTTAGAAGCCCAGTGTTATTGAAAACCAGAGCTAAGGCAAAAGACAAGAAGCAAAGACTTAGGGCAAATTGTCAATAACCATCTTGGGAAAAGGTTAATCTGGAGCTCGGAGGAACCTGTGTGGGCTGAGATCATTCAGGACAGGTTCAATATGTTAAAAGACAGCCATTGGCTAGGGCCAAGAGATGGAGAGAGAGAGAGTGAAGGGGGAGAGATTACCAGGAAATTACATAATCACTGGTATTTGTTAATTAATGTTTATTGATAGACACTATACCAGACACGGTATTAAGTACTTTGTATATATTTTCAGTGATTTAACACCTCAAATGCATTGTGTGGGAGAAATTCTCACTGTTTTACAGAAAAAGAAAGTGAGATTCACAGAAAATCAGCGTCCATGATCACACAGCTAGGAAGCCTGTGTGCGGGTTAGAGGTTCAGCTCAGGTGCCCAGAAAGCAACAGATCTCTCCCCTTTGAATGGACACATGTTACTATCTCTTTGTATCACCGGTTGTAAACTTACCATTGTCGTCTTCAGTTGCTAGTTAAACCTTAGATTCCTTCCAATTTGTATATGAACTGTTGGGGTCCCAGCCAGCTTACAAGCTCTACTAGGGAGAAACTGACTTTATCCTTCTCCAATATCCCCCAAGTGGAAAAAACACCCTAAATATAATAATTTGCATTTTCACAGTGCTTTATAATCTTCAAAATATTCAGCATATATATGTTTCCTTACTCTATCCCTGTGAGAGGTACAGGCTGTTATTATCTCTAATTTATAGGTAAGAAAACAGAAGCTTAAGAAGTTTGACAATGCTTCTCAGTTAGTGAATGGAACACAACTCCCTGACTTCCTTGTTCATTTTACTGCTAGACTAATGTCCTTTTCTGTCACATACTGGAAACTCCCTTTCCAGAACCCAGTTGTCTTTGCAGAGAGAGTTTGTTAGGAATCAAGCAGGAGTTTGAGGCTGGGAAACACAGCTCAGCTTCTATTCCATTACAGCTATCTTATGGTCATGAGCAGATCAGTAGAAGCACCAATTTGCAGACCCCGGGCCCTAACATGACAGCTTTGCCAAATAAACATGAACTACAGTTTAGCAGTGTAGCTAGTGAAATAAACATAAAGTATAAAGCATGCCTCCTGGTGCGGTCTAGTAATCTCAGCTACTCCAGAGGCAAAAGCTGAATGATCGCAAGTTCAAAGGTATCATGGGCTACAAAGTGAGTTCAAAGTCTGTCTGGGCTGCATATGAGACTGTCTCAAAAATTTAAAAGATTCAAAAACTGGCATAGGGTGGTACAGCATCTGACCATCATGCATTATGTCCAAGTTCAGTCTCCACTATAGCATGCATACATGTGTGCACACACACACACTCACACACACACACACACACACACACACACTTGCAAACACACACATGTGCATGTGTTAATTACAATGGCAAGATTCATTGCTGATCTGACTTTCTACAACACTAGTAGCGTGACATCCAGGTGCTGAGCATTGGGAAGCTGAGACACAATCACAGAGCCTGAGCACAGCACGTTCACCACTTGAACATAGAGTCATCATTGTTTCCAGTATTTTGTATTAAATAGGCTTTCAAATGGCTGTGCATCTTCACTTGGATTTCTAGAATTCATTTTCTCATGAGGCAGAGTGAATTTTCTAGCGAGAGACAGTCTCTTCCACTCACTGTGGGTGTCAGATTGCCTGAACTGTTTCCATGGGGTGCCTTTTCTCTCACTCAGCCTTGATATCAAGACACTAGCAAGAATTCCCACTCTCTCACATCAGAGTATAGTCTATAAACAAAACAGGGATGGGAGAGGAATTTAAGGAAGAGTATAAAGTGAACCAATGTTTATTAAGTGGTTATTTAACTATAATCATGCTTTGGTTTAGTGTTTGGCATCATACCTGTAGGTCTCACTAACTGACAACTTTGTAGGTAAGTATCCTTCTCTCTGAATATCAAGTAGCATCCCAAGGATCTATCAGGGAAGACCTAGCTATCTTGATAAGTATCAGCAATTCCAGGACCTTGGATGGGTTAATTGGATCTGGCACCATCACTCCTCATGAGCTTCATGTACAAAGCAAGGAGACATATTCCAGGAGGCTAGACACAAGAAAGAAAGCCAGTGGAACTGACTTCTCAGATGGGCCACATTGAGGCCTGTTCATTCTTACTAAAACAGTGTTTGAAATTGAAGGTGGAAGAGGAATTGTAAGGGTTGGGTGAGGGTCCCAGTTCTGTGCTGTCAAAATTTGTGTAGACACTAGAATTTGTAGCAATGCTTGGCTACAGGAGCTATGGAATGGAATATGCCAAACTCCTCAGGAAAAGAACTATTCAAAGAACACAGAGAAGAAAGAATGGTGTGGAGACTTGGTGAATTTGGAGCACATTCCAGAATCCTGGGCTGGAGCGAATCACCAATGAAGATGACTACATTTGACTCTCTACACTTACTCCATCCGAGACAGTCTAGGGGTCTTGGAGTGATTCTCCAGACCCTTGCAAAGAGTACCCGTGTTGCCACAGGAACCAAGGCAGTCATGAGATTTAGGGAATCGGCCATAGTCCTTGCCCACAAGGTTTTCACAATAATATGGAAGCCTGAAGAGGTGGCTCCATCAATATCCCATGGGACAAGCATGGCATTACCTTTTGATTTATAGCAGGAGGAGACTGCCTTACCTCTTCTAAGAGGAAAAAAAAAAACAAAAGAAAGCAAAGCCACAGAGAACTAGAAATGTGGTGTTCTTCAAGTGGGGCACAGAGTAATCTCGGACACTTAGTTGGTGCATAGGAACATCAATCATCTATCACATCATAAGAAAGAGATTGCTGTAACAGTCCAGATTTCTGAACCATAACATTAGGGTTAAATCTTTCTTTCTGTGTGTACATGGCCAAGGCACTAGGTTAACTTGACCGCTGGGTTTTTGATCTGTAAGGATGGAATAAATCTAATCTATCTCTGAGCAATGGAGAGGTCCATGTTAGTAAGCACGGGATTCTGAAAGGGTTCTGTGCACAAAAAGTGCTTAGTAGATTTGGCCATTGATGGAAATTGACCCTTGCTTATGAACAGCTCTTGATACAAAAAGCAAAGTGTTGCTGGATAAGTGGGGACATAGATGACTGCCAGGTGACTATCGAGGATCTGCATAAACCCTTTGATGAGGCAGGACACAGATGAAACAAAATGATGAACCTTGACAAACTCTTAATTTCTTAATTTCATTCAAATTTAGCCACAGCAAGAAAATGGACCAAGAAAGTCCAATAATTATGACTATCAGGAGAAGATAATAATAATAGCAGTATCAATAATAGAAAACTAGCAATAAAGAATGAGAAAACCATTATGGAGAATGAAGTCTACTGATGCAACATTAAGTTAAGGTGAGTTTGGGGTAGTGGCTGGTATGGTGGTAGAGTCTGAGGTGACTTCTCTGTTTGATACAAAGCCATAGAAAACACACGGGGACAGTTTGAAGAACAAGCAGAGTGAGTGAGCGGCATTAAAATGGGAATGAAAAATAACCCAGAAAATACTATTTATTGTAAAAATTGCCGGCATCCTTAGGGCTGCTTTGATCATCTCTGCCTCAAAGAGAGCGAAGCCAACAAAGTGAAGTTTCAGAAAAGGGCAGCAAAATGATCAGAGGCAGAATGGGTGAAAAAAAAGGTCTTTATCCCTAGAAGGAAAGAAACAATTGGGGGGAAAATTCTTTGGCTTAATAGAGATCTATTGGATAATGAATGGCGAGTATCGGCCATTCAGGTGCTGCCCTCTCCCCTGTCCCAAATCACAAGACTGAACAGGAATTTGAAAGGACCGAAAATAGATAAATGGCCATCATATGTTTAAAGCCTCAACTGGGGAAACTGGCAGCCTCAGCCTCGGGGCATTTTTGAAGCAGACAATAGAGTGGCTTTCTAAGCAGATCAAAGGCTTGGCACTTGTCCCAGAGCAGCTCCTCATGCAGGAGTGTTTTCTGAAAAACAGAGGGGCCATAGCCTGCCCGAGCCTCTGGCTGAGAGCAATCCACCCTGAGTCCTGTCCACAGGGGCTATCCATTTAAATGGAAGTGGAGAGAGAATACTGAATTAGTTTCCCTTTGGGGACAGAGAAAATGCCATAGGAGAATGTGAAGGCCAGTATCAGATTGTGGGCAACTGGGAGCACATAGACCATGCCCACTCTCCACATTGTCCCTCAAGGGAGGAAGAGTTCCAGCCAGCTTAGCCTCCAAAAGGTGGTCCAGGAAAAGCTACATCACTCCACCATGCAGTTTGTTTTAGAAAGGTACAATCTTAGAGCCAATGCAAAGTCCAGAATGAGAGTCTACTTTGTAATGAAAGACAAGAACAATTTGCTGGGACATCAAAATTTAAAGTATTTCTGGGGTTTACCAACAAGAAGACATGCCAGGGAAGAGACCAGAGTTCTCCTCCCCAACTCTGCAACTTTCTTACAGTAATGATGGCCAGCGCATTAACCCCAAAAGCCTTAGTATCTTCATCCAAGCACTAAGAACTGAATCCTTCTTAGTATTAGAATAAATGATGCATGTAAAATTTGCTATAGTTCAGTAATTAGTGACTATGTAGGCTACAATGACTGATATTGATATTCATAGTCACCCAGGCAAGAAACCTGAAGACAGGCCCGGGAATAAACTATAGTGTTCAGAAAAGGAAGAGAAAGTCAAGCAATAAACACCTCAACTGTGAAGGAGAGTAAGGAGAAACCAGGCAGGAAACAACAGGTATTCAAAGCAATGTTCAAGAGGTCATGGATAGCTTGATAGAAAGCCTAGTTCTGAAGAGGGGAGAGAAAGAGAGAGAGAGAGAGAGAGAGAGAGAGAGAGAGAGAGAGAGAGAGAAAGAGAGAGAGAACACAAACTAATAAGGAAAAAAATAAGCCTACAAAAAAGAACATTGCTTTTTTTTTTTTTTTTTTTTTTG
>CACVCL010034320.1:0-57281 GCA_902729485.2 Mus minutoides
ATGCATGGGAACCTGAGTCACTAGGGGGCACCCATGCATGGGAACCTGAGTCACTAGGGGGCACCCATGCATGGGAACCTGAGTCACTAGGGGGCACCCATGCATGGGAACCTGAGTCACTAGGGGGCACCCATGCATGGGAACCTGAGTCACTAGGGGGCACCCATGTAAAAGTTATGGTGGTGTGTGTATGTGACCTCAGCGTTGGTTGGGGGTGGGATGGAGACAGGGTGATCCGGAAGCTTACCTGTTGGTCTAACTGAATCAGTGAATTCCAGACTCCAGTGTCAACCTCTGGCTTCCATATCCACCTGCACAGTTGAGTGCACAAGGCTCCACCACCACCCACCCATCAACTGACACCACCGACTACCACCACCCACCAATCACCACTCACTGCCAGCTCATACTACCACACATCTACCCAGTACCACCATGCACATACACACATGTGCCACATACACGAGATCAGGTTGGTCAAGTCTCGAGTGGATTTCTTGCAATTGAATCTGTATCTCACCTCTTTGCCAGAGCAAGGCTCTTGCCACGCCTTCCTTACTACAGGGCTTGCTCTGCAGACAAGGACAAGGGGAAGGGCAGCAGCAAAGACTACTTAAAACTGGAAACCGCTGCATTTGATGCTTTACCAGGAATTTTTATTTTTATTTTTATCTTTATCCTCACAGGATACTAAGTTTTGATTAAACCCAAGAACCCCTAACTGTCTTCCATAAACAGCAGGCACTCTGCAGAATCCTAAGCATCATCTCTGTATACAAACGAGTTACTGACTTCTCAGGCTCGTCGTTTTTATTCTCATCCTCTAAGACCTAACGGTTCCTTTCAGATTAACATTTTCTACCAGTTTATGGCGGTTTGGGTAAAAAAAAAAAGCAATATTTTGTCTTATAAGGTTCACCTTCCACAAGTATTCTATTACTTCAAAAGGGGGTAGATTCTGTTTGCCAGGATCCAAGTTCAGAAATATCTAATGGGGAAAACTATAAAATCTGGGCAGGTGGGATGGCTCAGCATATACTTGGAAAGGCACTTGCTTCCAAGTCTGCTGACCTGATCTCTGTCTTTGGGACACACGTGGTGGAAAGAGAGAGCTGACTCTATAAAGTTGTCCTCCAATCTTTACCCATGTGGTCCTAACACACAAAATAAATAAAAATGTAAAAGCTTCCCAGGGTAAGCAGGGATCACCACTACTACTTCTGCGCATCATGGACCCAACTCATTCTTACAGAGAAAATGTGGCACCATGATGAAGTGCATTAGCGTTTGTGCTGAGTGTTCTGTACACCTCCTAGGAAACTCCCAGAAGAGCCCTGAGAAGTAGCTTCATTGCCTTCAGGGATATTGATGAGAAATCTGACCTGCCAAGGTCTTGAAGGTACCCACAGAAACTGGACGTGAGATGCCTCTGTTGCCAGTCTTTCCTCTGGAGATGTCCTCATGAGCCCTGCCTTCTTGTGAGGGTAGCAATGAGACATAAATTCCCAACCTCAGGAGTGCTCCCAAGAAGGTGCTCCTTAGTCATCTCTCAATGCTGCTGTCCCATCGGCATGCATCCTGAATGACTCCATGGCACTTCTGTGCTTCTACAAGGACCTGCTTCCCAGTGCCTCTTGGTCCATGCTGAACTCTGGAGGAAAGACTTCCTCAAATAGCTGGTCTTAACTTTCTTCCTGACCCATGTCATTTATGTAAGTTCTCCTCTGCACAACTGACATTATTTTGTTTAACAATGAAAGTTATGTTTCCTTAGGGAGACAATTACTGTACAAGTATTTATAGTAGTAAGGCATCAGAAGCAATCCAATGTTCATCTACTGGTAAGTAGACAAATATAGTGTAATACCTACCCAACAACTAAGAATGAAGTACTGATAAATTGTACAACATGGATAAACTTCAGAAACATGATGCCTGACTCAAAGGCACACATGTTACATAACTCCATTGACATGAAATACCCAAACAAGAAAGGGGTTAAGAAAGGCTTTCTGGAGACAGAACACACAGCTAAGAATGGGAAGGTGGGGGGGGGGAACTAACTATTAATATACAGGACAGGAGAGATTTCATTCATGTTATAAAAATGTTTTAACACTGGTCAATGGTGTCCAACTCAGTAACATGTACAACTCAGTAACTAATGAATAATACCAAATTACATTTCTTAGATTATTGAATTTTATGGTATATAGATGCTCCCTGAATAAGGTATTTTAAAATATTTTATATGTGTGTGAACTTGTCTATGTGAGTATTTCCACATGTGTGCAGGTACCCTGCCTTAGTTAGGGTTTTACTGCTGTGAGCAGACACCATGACCAAGGCAATTCTTATAAGGACAACATTTAATTGGGGATGGCTTACAGGTCAGAGGCTCAGTCCATTATCATCAAGGTGGGGAGCATGGCAGCATCCAAGCAGGCATGGTGCAGGAGGAGCTAAGAGTTCTACATCTTTATCTGAAGGCTGCTAGTAGAGCACTGTCTTCCAGGCAGATAGAATGAGGGTTTTAAAGCCTAAGCCCACAGTGACATGCCTACTTCAATAAGGACACACCTCCAAATAGTGCCACTCCTTGGGCTAGGCATACTCAAACCACCACCTACCCATAAAGGCCAGAAGGGGTATCAGGTCCCTAGAGGTGTCTATGAGCCTCCAGACAAGAGTGCTGGCAACCACTCTTAACCACTATGCCAACATCCTAGGCCCCTTACAATTATATCGAAACAATATTACTGTGGTGGCACACAACTGTAACCCCAGCACTTGGAAGGTAGGATCAGAATTGTTGGGAGTTCAAAGCTATCCTCGCTACATTGCAAGTTCTAGGCCAGTCCGACCAAAACAAACAAACAAACAAACAAACAAATGAACAGCAACAAAATCAGATAGATGCACAGAAAAGGATTAAATTTGTTACACAGTAATATGTTGAGAGATTAATTTCTTCATTACCTAGAACTTCTTACATTGTTTAGACATGATGTAGCACATCCTTAGTCCTAGCACACAGATGCAGGTAGATTTCTGTTCCAGAGCAGCCAGAACTGAACAGCGGGACCCTGTTTTAAAAATCAATTACAAAGAAGGAGGAGGAGGAGGAGGAGGAGGAGGAGGAGGGGGAAGAGAGGAGGGAGGGAGGGAGGGAAGGAAGGAAGGAAGGAAGGAAGGAAGGAAGGAAGGAAGGAAAGAGGAAAAGGAAAAAAAGGCAAGTGAAGAAATTCTGACTTCAGCGAAAACTATTTAAAATTAAATGAAATATTAGAACCAAGGAGCTGTGGAGCTGTAGAGATGGCTCAGTGGTTAAGAACGCTCTTTCAGAGGACCCGAGTTCATTTCTCAGCACCTATGTCAACAGCTCATATGCTCACATGTGGCACAGACAGACAGACAGACAGACAGACAGACAGACAGACACACACACACACACACACACACACACACACACACACACACACCCCACAGAATCTTTAAGAAAATTAAGGCCCTCTGAAAACTAGCTGCTGCAAGATTCCTTACTCACGGCAGAAAATGGGAATTACCACATTCTGTCCTCTAGGTGGCACTAGAACCCAAACTTGAGTAGCACCCTGGCCTTCCAGCATTAACTTGGAGTAAGCCCGCAGTTCCCTCAATCAAGTCCTTACAGGGACCCTTCAGCTGCAGTGTCCTAACTCCAGAGCTCCCCGAGTTAACCTCATGATGTCTATTAGCTCCCTTTGTCATCTTCTAGGTATGCTCAGTTTCTTTCTTCAAAATTTCCCAATTGTATTGACTAGACCTTTAATTAAAGAGGTTCAGTTAACTGCGGGCAGAATAAATACAGTAAAACCAATAAAAATTACTATACTGTTTAGAAATGAATAAACATACGATAGAAATAATACAGAGCAAAAGCGAGCCATGTGCAAGTTCAGGAGAGTCGTTTTAGCTATTTTAATTGTGCAAATTCTTTTCCTTAGGTGAGCTACAAGGCAGAGAGGCACTTAATCACTCTATAAATTTCAAACATTAGACAGTTGTATATATAATAGAGATCATGATAAACATTTATTTTATGATTTGGTCTCTATTACTTACAACACAGATCATACTAATTACATATCTAAGAATATCTCTCCTTCAAGAGATGTGGTCTCTACTAGGCCCAGGCTGTCCCGGCCACCACTGCCCAGTGCAGATTTTCCCCTTGACCAATCCTTGGCAAACAATGAATCAACAAATACGTCAGTAATTGTACATCCCACCAAGCAGTAGTTTAGCCAGATGGGACAAGAAATGAAGACAAGCCCTCACCCATTTCTCCCAAGACGGTGTGGTCCATGGAACAGACTTTCAGCTACCCAGACCTCAGATCTCAGTCGCTAGAGCTGATGATTAAGACATGAATGTCTGTTCTCCACCCAGGCCAGCAACACCCTGCTTTTGTTTCTTTAGGTAATGTACTGGGCTAGGGAGATAGTTCAGTTGATAATGTCCTTGCCAGGTCTTGAGTGCCATCCCTAGCACCCACAGAAAAAATCCAGGCGTGGTAGCACATGCTTGCATTCCCAGTGCTGGGGAGACAGAGGCAAGAGGGTCCCCGGGGCTTACTGGTCAGTCTTCCTATATACTATGTGACAGGAACCAGACCAATGAGAGCTCCTGCCTCAAAGACACAAGGTGGACAGCTCCTGAGAAGCTACAGCTTAGGACGGCCTCAGACATGCAACCTAACCGCACATGTATGCACGTACACAATCGTCCTCCAGTAATGTCCACTCAGAGTTGTGCAGAGCACATCTAACTCTTCTCTCGGGTGTGGTGGGGCCGCTAGTGATGCAGTAATGCATGCTGGGGACAGTGTGCTCAAGGCCAGAGGCCCCGTGCACATTTGAACTTGTGGAGGTCTCCTGGGGACATTTAACTTGTGGAGGTCTCCTGGGGACATTTGAGATTTCTTTTTAGATATTTATTTTTTATTATTTTTAAGTGTGTGCATGTGTGTGCGTGTGTGTGTGTGTGTGTCTCACACACACACACACACACACACACACACACACACAGCCAGTGTTCTCCACCACTGAGCTACGTTTCTATTCTTCAAGCCCACTTTTTAACAACAAGGCCTCATGTATCACAGAATCCCAGGCCAGCCAAAACCTGCTTATATTGCTGGAGATGTCCTTGAACTTCTGATTCTCCTGCCTACACCTCCTAAGAACTAGGATTATAAATATGTGTTACTACACCCTGTTTATGGAGTGTTAGGGGTGAAACCCAAGGATTCGTGCAAACTCGGCAGATACTCTACCAACTGAATCACCCAACCAGCTCCAAATGTCTCTACAAATAGTTTCAGTACCCTCAGTTGTTGAGTACATGTGGGAAGGGCTGAGATAGTCATCTCAAGATACACGTGAAATGTCTCACCAATAGACCCGAGTAAGAAAACAGTGGACACATTGGGAAAGAAATGAAGTTGCAGTGTCCAGGCTCACGAACTCATCTTTGGTACTGGCCACTGAAGCCAGGGCTGTGTGTAGGCGCACCCCCAGCTCAACCTCTGCTGGGCTGGATCCTCAACACAGCCAGTGAGCTTTACATATGAGAGTGCCCACCTCCAGGGTGGTAAAATCATGCTCAGGATTTCAATGTGATCCCAGTTCTATCCCTCTAGGAATGGGTTCTAAAAGAATTGGATCAAGAAAGAGAGCCAAGAGTCCATAGCACAAGGCACGTGGGCCTGGCTGAGCAGCTAGGACACGAAGTGCTACTATCTGCCACCTGACCTCCTGCACAGCCACTCCCCTGTCTTTGAGGTGGTGGAGCTGTTTTTCCCAGGGCATATGGAAGCTGACCTTGCGTCCTAAGTTGTGTCTTAAAAGGAAGAGTGAGGCCAGGTGTGGTGGCGCATGCCTTTAATCCCAGCACTCGGGAGGCAGAGGCAGGCAGATTTCTGAGTTCGAGGCCAGCCTGGTCTACAAAGTGAGTTCCAGGACAGCCACGTTCTATACAGAGAAACCCTGTCTCGAAAAACAAAACAAAACAAAATAAATAAATAAATAAATAAAAGGAAGAGTGAAGCTGTGTGAGAGCATGGGCTGGGGACCATGAAATCCCACTATGGGTTCTAGAGAACTGCTCACTGGTGAATGTACTTCCCTACAAGGGGAAGAGCTTGAAAGACTGCTCTGGCCTCCTGGAGCCCTCTTTGCAGTGGAAACAAATCACGTCTGAAAATACAATGCCACGTTGCTGTTAAAAAGTGGTATTTAAGCAGTATGGAAGTAGCCTAGGAGAAATTAATGCAAAATCAATTCAGGCCCATAATTTACATCTGCTGCCTGACTTGGAACAGCTCCCTTCCATAACTGGAAATCTATGGGCCTAATTCTGGGATGACTGGAAGGAGGTTTATGTCTCAGCGTGTAGCTGAGCAATCTGTCAACGGGAGGGTAAAGCTGCAACCCCCAGCAGAAGAAGCTGGGCCCTAGTGTTAAAAAAGAAAGATAGAAAGATGGAAAAACAGAAAGAAAGGAGAGGGTGGGGCGGCGTTGGGAACACACACTTAAAATCCACACTCAAGGACTTATGTTTGTTGGCAAGTCCAGGGGCTTGAGCCCGCCCTCTGCTCAAACCTGCAGTCTTTCCCGCCCACCATGTTCTGCGATTAATTTAGTGCCCAAGAACCTTGAGTTGCTCCTGTGTTGAAGGTGAGCACCCTGATCTGAAGTTTGACATGTCACACTGGCCTGCAGTGGGCTTTGAGTGTTTTGGGCACAATGTAGATTTAGTTTTGTTTGAAGATTTTCATTTCTATGTGTTTTGTGTGTGGATTCCATGTGTGTGTATGCACCCAGGGAGGGCCCATATCTGGGAGCTAGAGTTACAGGTGGTTGTGAGCCATTCAACACGAGTGCTTAGAACCAAACTTAGGCCCATGGCAAGGAGTAAGGAAGGGGCTCTGATGTCCAGTTGCTCTGGTCTTTAGTGCTGAAGAGCAAGAAGAACAAGAAGAGATACCAAAATGTCTGTATTATATAGAGAAGAGCTCCTGGGGGAGGGAGGGTAAGCCCAGCTCCTCAGCTGGGAAGTTCAGGGCAGAGAGCAGAGCATGTATGCCCTGTAACAGGTAGGGCCTGAGGGAGGCCCAGAGAACCTGGCAGCCAGGTTCACTTTGGTATGTAAAATATGTACCTCAGCTATTTGTCCCAGGTCTGAATCTCAACACAGTCTACTCCAACATTAGCTCTCCCCAAGTTGCCTATAGGTACCAGGATTTTATGTAAAGCATAAATCGTTCTCCTCAGACTGAAATACTCCTACTCCATTATGGCTTAATGCTTTGCCTTTTTAGTTCTGTGACCTTGAGTAGCCCGCTTCATTTCTCTGGGCTACATTTTTCCCTGTATAAAAGGGTATAACTTCTGTTCTAGAGTATAGGGCTCAGAATAAACAGATTGTCTATTTGTTGTTGTTTTGGGTCATTCTAGGGACACAAGTGTCACAAGACATCATTCCTATATACTCAAAGAACACACAAAATAGTTCAGCACAGAGAAATTAGAAAAACAGCTATTTCCTCAAATCTTTCCTTTATAAAAAAAAAAATTAAAATTTTACATAAGTTCTCTTTCAACATAACAAATATGTCAAAACTATTTTTTTTTCTTTTAAAGGTGGCCATGTGGTCCATGCCTATAATCCCAGCCTTCTGAAGGAGGATCAAGGTTCAAGGTCATTTCAGCTACACAATGAGTCTGAGGCTAATCTGGGCTATATAAGGCTCTGTCTTAAAGAACAAAAGGCCCAAAAGTGATTTAGGGCTCGTGAGAACGAAATCTGGGGTCTGGAAAAATGGCTCCCTCTGACATTTACATACGGTACACAACACACATACTGTGAACACAGAAATGGGAGGGGGAAGGAAGGATGAAGGAAGAAGGAAGGAAGGAAGGAAAGAAAGAAAGGAATAAAGGAGGAAGATAGGGAGGAAGAGAGGAATGAGAGAGGGAGGAAGGAAGGAAGGGGAGAGGAAAGGAGAGAAGAGGAAGAGAGAATAAAGGAGGGAGGGAGGGAGGGAGGGAGGAAGGGAGAGAGGGAGAGAGGGAGGGAGAAAAGAGTCCTATCAAGGAGGCTTGGAGAAGCCATTCTTCCAGAAGATCAGAATGGAGAGCCCCACCTGCACCCCAGCCCACCTGCTGGGATAGGCCCAGAGGGAGGTGCTGAGACCTGAGACAGCCAATGAGAGATACTTACTGTCAAGCAACCATCTTCTGTTAATTTTTTTCTCCACTATCAGAATGTAGAGGACCATGGAAATCCCCTGAGAGGGGTACCTCTGGGTGGCTCTGTTACAGACAAGGACTTTTAACTATCCTTGAGGTAAACAAAAGGGATCCCTTAGAAAACAGACCACTCTGAGGTACTGGGATGCAGTTCCATTGATTAGGGTACCTGCCTAGTGTACAAAGCCCCTAGTGTGTGAGTCCTAGCACACATAGCCTGGACTTGATGCTAACTAAAGGTCTGCAATCCCAGCAGGAGGCAGGAGGATCAGAAGTTCATCTTCATCTATATAGCAAGTTCCAGGTCAGCCTAATTCCTGGAGATCCTGTTTCCAAAACTGGAGAAGAGATGGGGATGATCTGACGAGATGGGGATGATCTGACGAGATGGGGATGATCTGACGAGATGGGGATGATCTGACGAGATGGGGATGATCTGACGAGTCTGGCTTTGTGGATGGTCCAGAGACAGGCCAAGACCAGAGGAGGACCCGCTCCTGAGGAGAATTCCTAGGCCTGACCGCAGCCTCACTGCTAAGCTTCTAACTGAAGCTCAGCTCCGCATCTGTCCAATAGGAGAAGACATTCAGCCAGGCAGGCAGGCGGGAGGGTCTGAGGCAGTGACAGCGCTGGACCAGGTAAACTACATTTCTTAAGTCTGTAATTCTAGCTTTTCTCCACTACCCCCACCCCCGCCCTTTGTCTTTCATTTAAAGGAAACATTTCTGAACGTTCCACCAGCTTCTAAAACAACTGACATTTGTTCCCACGAAGATCCCAGCTGAAGGAGGGGAGGGGAGGAGGGAGAATGAAGCTGTTTTTCTTTGACTGAAGGTCAGACCCTATATTCCTCTTACCCTCCCTGATTTCTCTCTGACTCATCTTCGGGCCTGAGGCAAATCACAAGCTTCCTGTCTCCTTTTCCTTACCTGGGGGGAAAAAAGGTCTTATTTCATCATCTTCCACCTGCCTTTCTGTGCCTACTGTTTTGAGACTGTGCTCTACTTCTTCCAAATTACCCTTTCTCGGGGAGTTTTAGTGTTTTCTAGAAGCAGGGAACGGACCGTGTGTTCTCTGAGTGATTCCAGCAGAGAACCGCACCAGAGCGCAGCAGGCCTCAGGCCACGTGATTTTCCCCCCTGGGGGCTGCTGGCAACGTCTAGACATTTTTTTGGGTTATGCAATCACCGGAAGAGGAAGTGTAATAAGCAGAAAGGAGGGCTGTTGCCAAATATCTACCATGCATAGGACAGTGCTTGCCACTGGAAACAATCATCTGGTTTACACAGCCACTTCCCTTGTCTTTGGATGAATGGAAGGCTGCTCTTAAGTCTGACTTGAGGAGCCCACAGCAGGACAACTGCATCCCATTCTCCTCAAGGCTCCCTCCGCCAACCCCCTGCAGCAAACTGAGGGGAAGGGGTATCTGATTCCCAAGCTCTTTCTGCAGGGTGGGGATTCAAGTTCCCAAGACACAGGCTCAAAAGCTGAGATGGTCCTCCCTATAGGAGTACCTGCCTTCCGCTTCCCTCGTGGATGGTGTGACACCAGATTTATCTGGTTAAAGAAAAATGCTTCCTTGCTGCTTTCTTTGCTGGGGACAAGCCCCAGACAGTTGCACTGGGAAAAACCTCATAACCAGACCCAAAGCCTCAAGGTCCACAGACAACTACACTAATAGGTTGGAAATAGGCACAAAAGTCCAAACAGGAAGCTTCCTGTCTTCCCCCTGATTCCTCTGGGTCCAGGTTCCTTTCCCTCTTCCGGACACTGTCACAGCCAGCAGGAAGTTGTCAGGAAAGCGAATCTCCCCATGTTCTTTGGGACTGAACAGTGCTGATGTTTGTAATGAGCTATGGAGAGATAATGACCACCCCTGGGGGTCTTCGTTTACCCAAGGTGCTGACAAACCAGATGGTGACTCAGAGGTGATGGGAAGGAACCAAATTCACCATACATGGCTACACAGGGCTCCATGGAGCTCAGTAGCCACTGGTATGCTTTTTTGTCTTTTCATTTTTTTTTTTGACAGATGATTATGTTTGTCACCAAGAGTGACCTTGAACTCCTGAATCTCATACTGCTAGTCTCATGGGGATGTGCCTCTCGGCAGAGCTGTTGGTGAAAGCCAGTGCTAGCCCGACACTCCACTGCTCAGCCCACATCGCCAACCCTATACAGTACGCTTCACAGCAACCTAAACAGGGTAAGATGGCAAGAAGAAAAAAGGTCACAAAAGCTAAACAAAACCAAACAGAAAATAAGAAGAGTGAAATATCCGTGAGTTTTATTTGTTTGTTTAGTCTAAGTCTCACAGGGTCCAGGCTGTCTTGAATTCACTTGGGGAACTGATGATTGACTATGAAGTCCTGGTCCTCCGACCTTCAACGCACCAGATGTTGGCATTATCAATCCTTCCTTACCTTCTATCAATTAAAAAGTCCTTATAAATATCATATACATTTCCATATTTCATTTTATGTGCATCTTGGCATACAGCTAAGTACTTTCTATGGGCTTCCACGACTGTTCCTCACAACCCTATGCAGTAGTGATTATTATCCCGATATTAATATAAAATAATATATGAGGAATAATAAATATAACCTGCAACAATTGGAGACTTCAAGGAATTAGTCAGTAGTTCAAGAGGCAGAGATAGGATTTGATCCCGACTATAGCTGCGATTACAGAGTTACATCATAATGTTTTGTGTTCAGGAAATATCTGAGCCTCTTTGCTCCAAGCATCTCAAATAATGTCAGTTCAAAGAACAAGAAGAGTGTTCTCAGTGGCTTCCTCTGCTGTTTTTGTTCTGCACCATAGTTACAAAGGTAGCCACAGGAGACCTGAAGAAGCGGGACTCCAAGTTCGGTCCACAGAACAGCCACATCGTCATTGTTGAGGCCAGCAGCGGTTCTCAACCTGTGGGCCTCAGCCCCTTTAGGGGCAAATGACCCTTTCACAGGGGTTGTCTAAGATAATCAGAAAACATAGAAACTTACATTCCAATCTATAATAGAAGCAAAATTATAGTAGTGAAGTAGTAATAAAACATTTATAGAGGCAGGCAGATTTCTGAGTTCGAGGCTGCCTGGTCTACAAAGTGTGTTCCAGAACAGCGAGGGCTACACAGAGGAAACCCTGTCTCGAAAAAAAAAATTATGATTGGGGGTCTCCATAACATGAATTGTCTCAGCATTAAGAAGGTAGAGAACCACTGTCATAGACACACAATAGAGTCTAGTCATTTTTTTCCCTCCTCCTTCCCCACCTCTTTGAGACAAAGCTGCAGGCAGACCAGGATGGCCTGAGAATCACGTATAGCCAGGGTAGACCTTAAACCTTCCTTGCTTCTTCCTCTCAGGTACTGGGATTACAGACATGTGCTGGGGTACAAATCCGGGCTCCTAGAATCCGAGGGAGTCACTAGGAGCTACTAAGTGAGCTGCCTCTCCAGTCCAGAAATCCAATTTCTTAAAATATCACAGCCTGTGTTATGACAAAGCCTCCAGGAGGTTTTAATGCACTAAAGCTTAAGAATCGGTGACCTGGGAATGTCATTGCCGTGTGGCCATAAGTGTGAAGCAGGGACTGGAAGGGTAGAGGAAGCAATAATTACAATCATTGCCATTGAATTGGAGGCTGCATTTCTTGTTCTTTAACTGCCGCTATCTAAGATGCCCGGGGCAAAACAGCTCAGTTATTTACTGTACACAGAACAGTGTCAAGGACCCTAGCAGAGCCTACATCTAATTAGCTGTGAAACTGCATATTTGTCCTTGATTTTCAATGGGCCCATCTCTGTCCTGTCTGCCCTGTGCCAGGACCCTCCTGTCTCTCTTCCCGTACTCTCTTCCAGCTCCCATCATCCTCTACACCACATAAACTCTTTGCTCTGATGGTTTCTATCGTGTAGCTTCTGGAACAGACCTCACCTCTTTAAGTTGATATTTGAGAACCCTGAAAATGTTGTGCCCTGATTTTCTTTCTTTCTTTCTTTCTTTCTTTCTTTCTTTCTTTCTTTCTTTCTTTCTTTCTTTCTTTCTTTCTTCCTTCCTTCCTTCCTTCCTTTCTCTCTCTCTCTCTCTCTCTCTCTCTCTCTCTCTCTCTCTCTCTTTCCTTCTTTCTTTTTTGATAGGGTGGTTTGAAATTACTTATGTAGCTGAGGGTGACCTTGAACTTCTGAAGCCTCTACCTTTTGGATGCCGAGATTCCAGGTCTTAACTCCATGTCCAATTGGTGCTTGGGGACTGAAGCCACGACTCTGTGCATGCTGGCTAGGCATTCTCCCACCTGACCTCTAACCCAGCCTTGAGCTTTTCTTATTCTTACTTTTGAGCACCTGAAACCAGATCGTCAAGTTTGTCACAGACTCAGTGTTCTCACCCCACCGGCTGTTTATACAGTTTCTTTTAGCTAGGATTACTTCATGCTAGTCCTTCCATATCTACAAAGTCTGCCTCCCATATCATCTGCTTCACAGTCTCTCTTGATCCTTCTAACTACAGATTTGTACAGGATTTGTCTTTAATTATATGCTTATGAACCACTTTCTATGTTTCCCTACTAGATTTGGGGAAGACAGATATTTGTCCATTTTTATCATTGCATTTTCCATAGAGCTCCACATTGTGATAAAGCTAGATAGTTGTGTGTGTGTGTGTGTGTGTGTGTGTGTGTGTGTGTGGTGTTTGCCTGGACATGTTTGTGAGTGCACATGTATATATCCATGTGCACCTGTAGAGGTCAGAGGTTGATTTGGGGGTGTCCTTCTCAGCTACTGCCCACCTTGATTTTTGAGACAGAGTCTTTCACTTAAAACTGAAGCTCACTTATTCGCGATGACTGACTGGCCTACAAGCCCTAGAAATCCTCTTGCTGCCTCCTCCTCTCCACCGCTGGGAGAGCAAGTATGTGTTTGCACATGGGAGCTGAAGATCTGAACTCAGATCTTCATGCATGCAAACAGACATTCTACTGAGCCTTCTCCCTACCCCTAATATGTAGTTGTTGAATTAATGAATACACGAGTGTTGTGTGTGCATGCATGTGCATGTGAGTGAGTGTACACACACACACACACACACACACACACACAAGACTTTCTTTCTCTTGTTTTCCTAAATGTTCCCATCAAAACCAATGATATTGTTTTTTTCTAACAAATTTCTCTCTATTTAATTCTTGTCAAAACAAGGCCATTGCTATAGTACAAAGTTACCAGAGGCAAGGGCATCAGCAGAGGCAGATTAAGTGTTCCCACAGTATCTGCTCCTTCATAACAATGTAGAGGGAACTTACACATTGTTGCTAACCTCAGTGAAGAGCTGAACAGAAAGGCAAGGCCAAGCAACTTAAAACAGAACTAACTCTCCAGGGCATGCTCATCGGAGCCCTAATGGTCTCTATTTAAAATTGCTGGTCTGGCTTACACCCAAAGATGAGGGAGAGAGGGAGAAAGGGAGAGAGGGAGAGAGAGAAGGAGAGAGGGAAAGAAAGGGAGAGATGGGGGTTGAGATTCTTCCCAGACAGCGTTAGAGCAGGATTTAGGGAAACACTCTCTGCTTCATCTCAATACTGTCATTCGTCAGATTTTCCTCACATGCTAAAAAGAGAAAAGAGGAGCAAGGGACGTTGTCAGCCCTCAGCCATCCAGTGCTGAGCAGAAAGCAAAGTAGAGGCCTGAGTTTCCCTTTCAGCAGGGAGCCAGTTGCCATGGTGAGGCAGAAGCCTTCTCCAGACTCCAAGAGCAGAGTGGTTCTGATTGGTTCCAAAAGGCCTGGCACTCCAGGATTAGAGCTGCAGTCTACCCAGTCACAGGCTCCGGGCTTCCAGCTCTGAGGGCGGGCGGGTGGGGCCATGCCTCCTCCGCCTCAACAGTTGTCTCCCTGGTAGAGATTCCAGTCTCCGCAGCAGCGCTTCAGTTTTCTGAGGGTAGTGGCCTTTTCTGTGGACCTCCAGGGGCGGGAGGAAGAATTGAGAAATGGCTTAGCGCACCAGGCAAGACGCTGGCCCCCTTCCACCTCTTTCCCTGTCAGTGACTAGGGTCCTTAGATCTGGACTCGGCTTTTATGTCTGTTGGCTTTGAGGAATGCCTCTCACAGCGACCTTCCTCCATTCTAGGCGTATTTTCTGCCACATAAAGGTTCTTATAGGAAGCATATGGATTTCCTATATCCATAGTCTATTCATGGTCATAATGAAAGCTTTTATTTTTAAGGGGTTTTTATCTTGTTGTTTCAGTAGCAGTGATTAAACATAGGGCCTTAGACATGCTATGCAACACTCTAACATTGGGCATACCCTCAGTCTATACAGGTCTTTTCTTTGAGGGATATATATAGCATATATTATGGTATACATTATAGTATGTACACACATACACACACACATATATATATATATATATATATATATATATATATATAATATGTTCAAATAATATATGTATATATAATAAAATACAAAATATATTATCATTTTATATATTATATGTGTATATAATAATATGTATGTATTATGTACATAATATATAAAATACATACATATTGTATACTATATACATATGCAAATGTATAAATTTAAAAGTGTTTGGTTGTTTTGCTTGTATGCATGACTATGTACCGTGTATGTGCCTGGTAAACTTAAAGGTCAGAAGAGGGTCCCTAGAACTGAAGTTGCAGAAGGCTCTTAGTCACTATGAAGATGCTGGGACTCAAACCCAGGTCCTTAGGAAGAGGAGCAAGTGCTCTTTTAACTTCTGAGCCATCTCTCCAGGCCCTACCTTGGGCATTTTGAAGTGTTAGGAAACATTGCCTTGGCAGAAAGTGCAATTACTTCTCATAAAATGATCAAGCCAGTCACAATCCAGCATAGACTGGGGAGGTAGGTACTCCTAGCTGATTAATCATTGACAGTTAGTGGCTTTCAGGGGAGGGAGGGCCCATTTGTCTTTCTCTGTTTGATTGTTTATTTTAAGAGATGGGGTCCCTGATATGTTGCCCAGGCTCCCACAGACAGCCTCATACCTACGCACATACTGGCATCACTAATTACTCCATGGGTTAAAAGAAATTTGTTATTGATGCTTGGAAGCATGGTGAGAGCATCTGAGGGAACTGAAGAGCTGGGGCAGGAGGAGGATACAACCAAAACATATTTGTACATGTATAAGATACATGTCTCAAATAGTAAATAAAAGATATTGTTCTTAAAGTAGTGTGTGTTGGAGTTAGTGTCACTGTGAAGCAGTCATCTTGCGGTGCCAAGATGACTTGCTATCTAAGATGTAGGCCAGCTATCTAATAATGCAGAAAGATGATCAATATAGATTAAGTATAAAATACTGGTTACAAAATAATTAACATTGTAATATAAATACTTATCCTCAGAGATGAGTGAAAAAAGAATGGTGAGAATAAGTGTTAATAGAAATAATGGTTACTCTGGAAAGTATGTAGTGTTTGCTTGTTTGCTTGCTTTTTTTAATCCCTTCAAACTCATCCCTGTAAGTATCTATGCTATTATGTTATTTGTCTTGGCAATAAGAAAAGACAGCCAAAGCATACTTTCAAATTTCTAGATAAGTCAAGCTCAGGGGTAGGTCCTGGGGACAGGAAGCTTGACTTTCATTCATCAGGAATATAGATCAGTGCATCTAGGGCTCCTGGTATAAAGCATGACACAATACAAGGAGAGTGGGCAGAAGCTGCTGGGACTTGACTTGAGTCTGAGTCATATGTGATAGCTGAGATCACAAATCACGAGCGTCAGTGGCCCCTGCTCCGAGGATTAGGAAAGCCATCAGAGGAGTTCACAGGCAGTCCTGGGCTTTCTCTGTGTTCTCCTTCTCTGGAGGAGTGAGCTATGCACCTCTGGCAGAGAACCAGTCAAAAATGCCGCAGTTCTATCTCTGCAGGGGCGACCACTGCCTTCTGAAGTGCCAGTTCCTTGTGCAGTGCAGTACACCCTGCTTCCCACATACTCTCAACTCCTTGAGATCCAGGCATGGCGTTCATCAGGTTCAAATGAAACTTGGACAAATGGCTGAGGTGTTTGTTGGCACACCAAAGCACACGGTAGCCTCTAGGCTCTCTTAGAAAGTACTTGTTACAGAGAAATCCTGGCTAGAATACCCTCCTCCCTATTTTAAGTCTCTCCATCTCTGAGACTTTGCTTCCTTTCCCCAGCTTCTGTTTCATATTAAACAAGCAAGCAAGCAAGCAAACAAACAAACAAACACAAAACCCCTGCCATTTTGGACCATGAACTCTCTTGCTCTCTCTCTCTCTCTCTCTCTCTCTCTCTCTCTCTCTCTCTCTCCCCCTCCCTTCCTCCTTCCCTCCCTGTTCTCTTGGTCTTCAGCTCCTCTCTTGGTCCATTTGCCCTCTCTCCTCTTCCCCATCTCGTTTCTCTTCCTCTCTCACAGCCTGCCCTCCCTCCTCATGGCCTGGTTCTATCTGAATGCTTTATGTTTTCAGATGCCTCTGGCTGCACCTTCCTTGTATCTACAATAAAATTCTTCTCATCCACACCTTGGCATGCATGGTCTTGTCCTCATTTCATTCAGTGTTGAACACTTGTAATCCCCAAACTGAGGAGGCAGAGGCAGGAACATTGTAGAGAGATCCTATTTGAAACACAAACAAAAACCTCTATGTGTAGCTAAGCGGTAGGACACGTGTGTAGCAATGTGCTGGGCTTGAGAGCACCAGCATTGAGAAAGAAAGAAGAAAAGAGAGAGAAAGAAAACAAGAGACAGAAAAGAGAGGAGGGAGGGAAACTTCTACCATACAGGCTATAACACACACCATAGAAATGCTTTCACAGAGCCTTATTCTCTGTACTGAAGAACTGGGGAGTGCACATCAAAGGACTCACCCCAATCCTTCTTGAACATCACAACAATGAAGGGTCAGCCATACCTGCTCTGGGAAGATGAGGCACAGTTCGTGTGGAAGACCAGCTAATCACTGGGCAAATTAGGAATCATGGGAAGGAGTGAAGGAGTCGTCTGGTCCCCAAAACGATAAAGGAGATGGTAGAATATGTTCCCCAGAATTAGGGCACATCAGCTCATACAAATTATTCATAATGAAGTTGACCCACTCTAAATATAAACTCCCTTCTTAAAAAAGCTCCAAGTAGGGGCTGGTGAGATGGCTCAGCGGGTAAGAGCACCCGACTGCTCTTACAAAGGTGATAAGTTCAAATCCCAGCAACCACATGGTGGCTCACAACCATCCGATCTGGCTCCCTCTTCTGGAGTGTCTGAAGACAGCTACAGTGTACTTACGTATAATAAATAAAATAAATCTTAAAAAAAAAAAAGCTCCAAGTAAAATTTTGATGCAGTGTATTAAAAAAAATTGATCTCTAGGGACAGGAACTGGTCGATAGCATTTTACAGACCTTCCTCTAACTCCAACGGGTGGCCAAAGTCGAAATCCACTGCCCTGGATTCCCAGTAGACGCTGATACAGGCTGGCACTGTGCTCGCAGCGCATCTGCTAGTGGGAAGCTAAACTGTGGCTCCTGTTAGCCTCGGAGACTAGCTCTTCTTAGGCTCTGTAAGATGTTAAAAGTAAAGTTTGTTTGCACAGTTACTTAAAATTTTACTTAAATAATCACACCCAAGGACTTTGGTCAACACAAAGTGTAGCATCTCTGAAGCTGAACCCCAAGTTCCCATCTCTAGAACTTTACCGACTTCCCCAATAATGTTTGAGATCATTAATCTATTGCTTCTTTCCCCAGGCCTGTCCAGACATTTGGCACTTTGTTACCATTCCAAATATCCCATCAAGTCACAAGCCATTCCCTCTGTCCCTTTCTCTAGGGGCATGTAATCTTCCCAACTCAAGATGATCTCATTTAATTCTGGGGTTGATGTAGATGTATCTGTAACCCAGATCTCTGTTACCACCTTCCTATCTGACATCTAGGCAGACACTGCATCTGCTGTGGGATACCTCATGGTGCATTAGTCAGACTTTCCAACCCTTCGATCAGCACGTGAACAAAAACAACTTAAGAGAAGAAATATTTATTTTGGCACACAGAGGTTTTGGTCCACCATGGCAGAGAAGGTGTGTCAGGTGCCACTGACATCTTAATGGCTAGGAAGCAGAGAGAGAAATTCTTTACAATTGCCCCAGAAGGGATGGATTCCCTGCAGGTAATCCTAACCTGACAAGCATTGCCAGGCCTCCCCAGGCTTTCCTTTTAAATCTGCGTGGAAACCTTGATGATCCTGCAACTTCTACATTGCCTGTGCTCCAAAATCATCATCCCATGGATGAAGCTGAGCTCTCGGCTGAGCTCTAGGAGTGCCTGGGAGTTTGTCACATGTAGAAGTAGCCAATGAATGATGGGTGTGAGAAGATGAAAGCCATCTCTCTTGCCTTGAGGTAATTCAGACTGATTTGTGACGATGCTGACACACGATTTCACTCCAGTGCCATCTGTTTTGCTGGGATCCAGCTGAATTTTCACTCTTACAAAGGCCTGTGGCTCCTCTGTCTTGGTTCTCAGTTGTCTTACTGGAGTCTTGATTATTCAGTTATTTATGTCTCCCTTTAGAGATCTCAACTAAAATGTGTGCCTTCTTCTCCCTTAATAATCTGGCACAGGTTAAAATTTCTTCAGCCACAGATATTGCCAGGTGACCCATCTTTCTAAACTACAATTGATCTGGGGGTTCTGGGAATGATATACCCCATCCTCCTTCCTTTGGGACTGGAGATATTAGCTAGATATCTTCTTCTAGATCTAGTGACTGTCCATCAGTGGTGTCGCTTGGGCTCTCTTCTTGTCTGAGCGTTACAGCACATTCCGAGAGCTTCAGATGGGTAGGAACTGAGGAAATCAGAGATGAAGGGGGGAGGGCAAGAGGGAGGGAGCAGAAGGGAGAAGAGGAAAGGAAGTGCTGGGGTATGAAATGAGTGTCCCCAGAGGCTCCTCAACCAGCTGTACCTCAGCTCAGAAGGCAGGGCCCTCCCTGATGGAGGAAAGACATCATCAGAGAGTGGGCTTCGAGTGGGCCTGGTTCTACTTCCAGGGCACTCAGCTGCTTCCGGGTGCAGATGAAATCCTTTAAACAGAACCTTTTTTTTTTTTTTAAGTAGTTCCCTGCCCCACTCCCCCCCCCCCATAGTATTCTATCACAGCAACAGAAACGAAACTAATACAGGAAGGCCGATGAGAAGGCTGCCAGAGTGTGCCTACTCAACTTGGGCATCACTCAAAGCCAGGCCTGTAGGTCTTTGCATGGAATTCAACAGATTCAACAGAGCAGCTGAGGCTGGAGGATTGCTCAGGACTCACACTCCAGTAAAGGATCCACCTGATGGCACAGTCTGTAATTTTAAAGTTTAATTCCAGTGAAACATGACTTACTACCTCTTTAAAGCAAGTATCTCTTGGTGGTTGCTAAGAAGGTATGAGACAGAATGTATTTGATTTGCATATTCAAGTTGGTGAATAAGTTAAGAGGTGTTCAAGGGCATGTTGCCAGAGATCTAATCTCAAGCATGTGTCATAGGATTAGAATATTTTTATCTCCGGATTCATATGTTTGTGTGTTCTTTCACCTTATACAGCAGCATAGAAAGCTATTAGTATTTGAACTCTTGCCAATTAAAATTTGGTTTTAGTGACAACTGGATCTAGTAAATCAAAATTCTTTCACTTCTATATCAGCAAGGCTTTTCAAGCATTTGTGCCCCAGAGCTTATGTCTAGCTACTATGTGTTTTATTTTGACAAATCTCTCATTTCCACAGGTCCTGGATAAAATCGGTGCTCACAGTTTTGAATCCCGTCATTTGTCTGGTTGAGAAAGTTCACATAATTGAGCACTGATACCCAGTCGCTGTGACTTTATCTTTCATTTTCTCTACCTCTCTGTTTTGCTCTAAACAGCCTAAATGCTCAACACTACAATTACTCCAGGAAAAGATAGTGCTTCTGATGCGAGTTCTAATCCGATATCCTAAAGACAGTTACACAGCACATGCACAAAAGTTTGCATGCCTGTGTGTGTTCTCTGTAAATGTGCATACATCAAATATAGAGGGCAAATTTGAGTGGTGTACGTCAGGCACTGTTCAACTTGGTTTTTGCTCATTTGTTTTTAATATTCTTGAAAGATTTATTGACTTTTTTCATTTTTATGAGTGGGGTGAATAAATGCCATATGTTCAGGTGGCCACAGATGTCAGAAGAGGGTGTTGGATGGTCTGAGCTAGGCTTATAAGCGATTGGGAGCTGCCTGACATGGATGCTGAACTCTGGTCCTTTGCAAGAGCGAGCCGTGTTCATAACTGCTAAGCCATTCCTGTCTCTCACTAGCCTGAAATTCATTAAGTAGCCTAGACTGGCTGGGCAAGTGATCTGCTCTGCCTGTCTTTGTTCCCCCAGCACTAGAATTACAAGCTTGTGTCACCATGTTTTGGTTGTGTTTACATAGATTCTGGAATCCAAGTCAGGTCTTCATTCTTTCGAGGCAAGCGCTGTCCTGACTGAGCTATCTCCCCAGCTCATTAAAGGAAGAGCTTACTTTGGGTTGACAGTCGCAGAGGTTTAAACATCCATCACTATCATAGGGGAAGAGGGCAGCAGCAGGTGTCCATAACGGCCACCACGGAAGCCAAGAGCTCCCATCCTGAACCACAGACAGGAAGCAGAGAGTGTGACCTTGTTATTTGACCTTCTTTTGGAACCTCAAAGTCTGACCCCCGGTGACACACTTCCTCCAGCAAGGCCATACCTCCAAAGCCTCCCCAAAGAGCCACCAATGGCGAACAAGTATTCAAATGCCCTGATATTTTTGTCCAAACTATTTCAGCTCTCATATTGAAGAACATTTGTTCTAAATGATGCTGCTGAGTCTGTTTAACAGCCAAGGGAGGCTGTTTTGTATGCATTTCTTGTTTATTTATTTTTAACAGTGAAAAGACTTAGCACTTCTGACTTTCTTAGCATGGAACTTCCTCCCATAGAAACCCCTTATCAATGCAGGGCAAAATCTTGGAGTGTGAGGAACGAATTGCAGCTTTTTCCAAGAATATTTTAAAATCCAATGGCTCTCAGTTCATTATCAGACTTATTTTTTTTTTTTAAAGAAAGAGGAGGAGGAGGTGGAGGAAGGGGAGTGAAGAAGAAGAGTAAAACAGAGTTGTTTTTCTAAGTATTTTTATTAACAGTGAATATGAATGAATCCTAAGACATCACATGTGAATCGTGCATGGCTTAGGAATGGAAGCTGAGATCTTAGTTTCACGACAATAACAATGGCACTCCACTGTTCGTCGGGATCACTGCCCTCTCTCTACAGTCAGATCTACAGCATCCCAGACAGATGTCTCCATCTCCCCTCTGCCACTCACAGTTTTACTGCAAGCAAACAGAATGATGTGAGCCTGCTGTCTTCCCTTAGAGAGATGCCATCATGTGCTGAAAAGGAATGCTGACTTCAGGAGCAGAGACCAGGATGACCTCAACAGCTTTGTGACAGTTATGCTGATGCAAAGGAGAGAAGTCCCTGGAAAATGAGAAGATGTCATACTTGGTTGGGCTCTATTTTAATCACTGTTCTACTGCTGTGAAGAGACCCCGTGACCAGGTCAACTCATAAAAGAAAGCATTAAATCAGGGGCTTCCTCAGTTTTCAAAGACTTGGTCCATTATCCTCCTGACAGGAAGCATGGCTGCAGGCGGGCAGACATGATGCTGGAGAGGAAGCTGAGAGCTACATCCTCTTCTGCAGGCAGAAGAGGGGGTTTGGGGAGCCAGGGCTACTTGGACTTTTGAAATCTCACAGCCCACCCCCAGTGACACCCTTCTTCCAACAAGGCCTCTCTTCCTAATCCTTCTCAGATGATGCCATTCCTTGATGATTAAGCATTCAGATGTGTGAGTGCATGGGGGTATACTCTCCATCAAACTGTCGCAGACAGCAAATCTAGGAGCCAGGACTATTTGCTCCCTTTTTTGTCACAGTAGGAGGCCTACTTTATTACTAGAGGAACATTAACTATTTGAGAAAGAAGAAGAAGAGCCCAGGGTGTGTCATGATCCCAGCACTCAGGCTGGGATAGAAGGGTGGCCAGTAGTTTGAGGACAGTCTGGTCTACATAGCCAGTTCTGGATCAGCTAAGGGCTGCATAGTGAGCTCCTGGTCACAAACCAAACAACAATGACAGCTCAGAATTAGGAACACTTGCTGTTCTTAAAAAGGATGAGAATTTGATTTCCAGTACCCATCTGGGCGGCTCACAATTGCCCTCAACGTTGGCTTCAGGGAAGGGATGCCGCAGCCTGCTAATGATCAGTCTCTTGGGGGCTGGAGTCAAGTTTTATTTGTTGTTGTTTGTTTGTTTGTGTGTGTGTGTGTGTGTGTTTTGGTTTTGTGTTGCCCTGGCTGTCCTAAAACTCACTGTGTAGACCAGGCTGGCTTTGAACTCAGAGATTTTACATGCCTCTGAAGTACCACCACTCCTCCTTAAACATAAATCTTAAAAAGCAAATGAGGAAAAGAATGAGAGAGGAAAGGAAAGAGGAGGGTAAAGGAAGGGAGAGGGGGAGGTGGAAGGGAGGGTAGAGGAAGGAAGGAAGGAAGGAAGGAAGGAAGGAAGGAAGGAAGGAAGGAAGGAAGGAAGGAAGGATTATTAAATGCTTTTTGTGTGGCTCATGGAATTTTCTTAATTGCATAGGTAGAACCTCCATAGTTAATCAGATCCATCTTTGACTGGACTTTTCCTCACATAGACAATGTTTATCTGTTTGTTCAGCAGATTTCTAAGGACATTCATCAGTTTGGCTCATGTTTAAGAGAAATAAATTGTGATATATATATATATATGATATATATATATGATATATATATTGTGTGTGTGTATATATGTGTGTATATGTGTATATATATATATGTATATGTATATATGTGTATGTATATATATGAATAACACAAGAGCAGTTCTAGCTGTCAAGAAGCTAAACCTTACAAAAAGAAAGCTTTTTAAAAAAGCTCTTCTCCTACCCCTTTAGGGGTTTCACCCGAACCTAAGACCATTTTAAAGATACAACTCTTGTGTGCTCATGTGTGTGGGAGGGAGTTCCTGTAACACAGAGCTGCTTTGTGAGGAGAGCCTGTGTCCTAGACACTCTCTCAGCAGCTGTGTGCCCTCAGGTCACTGATCACAAACCCCCTGCTGAGAAGGAGCCCCATCTGATGGGCACACAAATGCCCACAACTAGGTCTGGGTTCACTAAAGGCTAGATGTGGTATAAAGGGCCAAGAAGTGTGGTTTATGCAGAATAGAATCCTAGAATTTTTAAACTCGGTGCAGAGGAGGGGTGGTACCCTCTGCATTAACATTCTGTATCCTTCTCTCTTCCTCTTACTGATTCAAGTCTGTCTCCTGAAGAGACTGTCCTTGCCCTGACTTGGCCTCCCAGAACCAAGGAGAGAGAATTAAAAAATAAGGCAGCAGCCTGAGCTTTGTAAGATCACTTCCTAGAAACAGGAGCTCCAAGAGACTCTCTGTGACTGCAACGGGAGAGCCCGGCTTTAGGGGATTTATAGGAAGAGCTCTAAGGTGATTGATTACATCATCATGCCCAAGGAGGGGAGAGCCTGGAAAGGATAAAGAACCAGCTTCAGAGCTGCAGGATGCTTTAAGTCTCCTGCCTGAGAGCTGAGGCCTATTAGGCCATCGGCTGTAACCTATCAGGTGTCAGAGTTGGAGGTAGACTCACGGGTGTTCTAGCCTAGGGATTGCAAACTTAAATGTCTAGAGGGGCCAGGGAAGTAACAAAAGAGAATGAAGAAACCCAGATGTAAGGTAATAAGGGACCTGACAGAGGAAAACCAGTTTTCTCAGCTCTGAAGAAGTAGAGACAGGGGGATTCCTGGAACTCACTGGACAGTTTAGTCTTAAAAAGAAAACTGTGGAGAGCCCTCGAGAAACACCACCAAATAGTTCCACTGGCCTACACTCATGCATGTGTGTGCAAACACACCCACCCACACATCCACAAACCTTGAAAGAGAGAGAAACAGACACAGAGAGAGAGAGAGACACACACACACATAGAGAGATACAGAGAAAATGCAGATGAAGAAAAATACAGCCACAGGTCAGCATTATTGCTATAGGTAATCCAAACTAACTTTATGAATGAAGAAATGAAGCCTCAGAGAGAGCCCTCTCCTTAATTATGATAACCAATGTTGGGCATTTACTGAGATTGAAGAAACAATTCTAGTGATTCCATGCAGATTCTGGTTTACCTAACAAGTCAGGCTATCCATGCCACCACACGCATGGCCTTTCCTAGACTCTGGCTGTATCCCTTTGACAGCGAACGCAGACTTTCCCGTTACTCACACCCACCCTGATGTCATTTTGGAGCCAGTGACGCCTCAGGATAAGAAGACATCAGGCAATTTCTGAGTAAGTTGTCTCGATCACTTCAAGTTTGCTGAAAGTTACCTTTAAATTCTTTCTAGGATACTGGAGGAGTTAAGAGAGATGTGGAGTGCTTTGAAAATTAGGGATAATGACAGGCCAGAGAGATGAGGGCTCAGAAGGTAAGAGCACTAGCTGTTCTTACCGAGGACCCAGGGCTAATTCCTAGCACACGTCTAGTGTCTTACCAAGGACCCAGGGCTAATTCCTAGCACACGTCTAGTGTCTTACTCCTGCATGTAACTGCAGCTCCAGAGGATCCAACGCCCTCTTATGGCCTCTGAGGCACATACACGGTGCACACTCAGACAAATGCACAGGTATGCATACATGTAAATCAAGATTTAGAATACTTTTTATTTTTAAAGATGAGGGGTTGAAGCAATTAGTAAGTTCATTTATCCCACATAACATTGAAATTCTGCTTAAGGTTTCTGTAGTTCTAAATGAGTCCTTCGGCCTCTCTGGGATCCGGTTAGTCCATATTTAAAATTACGAGACCTTTATCCAAGACCCTTGGAGTTTGCCAAGGGTGCGCTCCAGCACCAGCCTTTTCATGCTTCTTTCTTCTGACTGTAGCCATGGATCTCAGGAGAGAGGCCTTCTCCTTCACAGCTCTCATTTCATACCATTGATTGGCTATCACAGGAGCACATGACCTAAAGATACCAGTTAATGTTCTAGCTTTATTTGGCAAAGAAAATAAGATACGAATAAAAAAAATCAGTTTGAAGAAGTAGCAAGTGTCTTAAATATGATAAATATATTTCCAGTTCTTTCCATTCAAGGATTAACTAGTACAAAACTAGAAAACCATACAAAATGTACCAAGATGACTGTTTGCAAACTTTGGACAGAAAGTAAAGCAGGACCATGATAATTATCTCTGAGAGGGTAGACGTATAAGACTCAAGCCTCCCTTGATTGCCATAGTGATTGTAGTGGGTTTTTTTTTTTAAGATTTATTTATTTATTTATTTATTTATTTATTTATTTATTTATTATTTATTTAATGTATAAGAGTACACTGTCATTCTCTTCAGACACACCAGAAGAGGTGTACCAGATCCTGTTACAGATGGTTGTGAGCCACCATGTGGCTGCTGGGAATTGAACTCAAGACTTCTGGAAGAGCAGTTAGTGCTCTTAACCACTGAGCCATCTCTCCAGCCCCTGATTATAGTGGTTTGAGTGAGAATGGGTCCCATAGGCTCATAGACTTGAAAGCTCAGTCAACAAGGAAGGACAGAATTTGAATAGATTAGAGGGTGTGGCTTTGTTGGAGGAAATGTGTCACTGGTGTGTGTGTGGGGGGAGGGGGGCGCTTTTAGGATTCAAAAGGCCAAGCCCAGTACAGTTCTCTTCTCTGCCTATGATCAGGGTGTAGTTCTCAGGTACTGCTCCAGCATCTGCCTGCACTCCACCATGCAGAAAGTAGACTAAAACAAGCCAGTTTTGTTAATGTTAATATTTTCTCTTATAAGAGTTGCCCTGCTCATGGTGTCTTTTCATGACAGCAGAATACTAAGACAGTGACCTGGATTGTTATTAAATAGATGGAATCAGGTAACAGAGAGGAGGGCAGGGAAGTGTCAGGAAGGGGAGGAGGGAAAAGGAGGAAGGGGAGAGTAGGGGCTGAGAGAGTACAGTCACAATCAAGTTATTTAGAAAGGTTGCTTCAGACCCTTGCTGATACTAACCTGACCATGTGTATGGTGAAAACCACAAGGATGGAAATCTGGTAAATGTCCACTTTCCCATAACTTATAGACAAGAGACTAGAACATCAGGCATTGGGGGTAGGGAGCATAAAGGACTTAAATTAATCCAGAAATAAAAGTCTTCTGAACGCAACCTACCAAAAGTAAAGCTTGAAGGAATTGAATTTTTTCTAAGTGACTTAACCTGTTAGAACAAAATTCATTATTTAACATTGAAGCCCCTTCCCCACTCCAAGTAAAAGAAAACAAACAAAAAATTCAATGTAGGAAAATATGATATATGGTGATGATGTCATCAGTCAGCAAGGAGGACACCAGATGTTACAGAGATAGTGGGGTCAGAAGGAAAACACCACAAGACAGACTTGTAATAGAAGAAATTACCAGCCAGGCGTGGTGGCGCATGCCTTTAATCCTAGCACTCGGGAGGCAGAGGCAGGCGGATTTCTGAGTTTGAGGCCAGCCTGGTCTACAGAGTGAGTTCTAGGACAGCCAAGGTTACACAGAGAAACCCTGTCTTGAAAAAGAGAAAAAAAGAAAAAGAAATTGCCACTGCTCTTGCTTTGAGTTATAAATATAAAATTATCAAATTCTGATCAAATGAACCCCACCAATTTGGAAAACAGTATTACAACATGGCTAATGACCATTCTATTCTCATTTGCTGTAGCAACAACTATTAAGATGGCCTATCAACAGAAGACTGGCTGAATTCATTAAAAATACTTATTATCTAGAAATTGTCATCTAGAAAAAAAAATAGGAAATGTTAGTCATATGACAGCCAGGGAAAAAAACACACGCCCTCTACTCTTAAGGCTTGACGCAGCGCTTGGGAGGCTTGCTACACACCTGGATGCCATGCTGGGGACCTGTGACCCCAGCTGCTGAGCTAGCTGATGACTAACCATAGATGCATGCTTCCCAGAAGCATCCATCCCATAGCCACAGGAGGTTAAGTCACCACTCTCCCAGGATGCCATGCGCTCGCCTGTGCTGACAAGTGCGCTCATGTCACTCAGCACTTTTGGTCAAGATGAACTCACATTCTCCAGGTCCCAGGGGAGCTTCGGCTGAAGCTGGATTTCAGCTGAGCCCTCTTCAAGCTGCTGCTTCTAGGTCCCCATTCCACATCCCCTTTGGAGGTTCTGCCTTAGCTCCCACATTTATATAAAATCATTTATATAAGAAACTCAGTAGGCAACTTGGAGGGAACCTGATGGAAGATGGCTGACATCAGGAGTGATTGGGGGATCCATCTTCCTGTAAGGGTGATGGGATTCTGAAGTCTGTTCACTTTGTGCTGACTAAACCTAGGAAGCAAAAAGTAGCAATCGCTGTAGACCTCTGCAGATGCATTTGCATGTCAGTAGTGTCGACCATAATCCCTGAGCTTGAAAGAAGGCTGAATAAAAGACATAAAAAGCCTAATGAAGGACTGAGACTGATCCTTTTCCATTGTGTCCAGAATAGCTGCACCATGGTGTGTGGTGCTTTATCTGCAAACTAGGTAAAGCACTGTCAGGTATGCCGAGAAGACATTTCTCCAGGAATCCATATGCGGATCTGATTGACTAGGAGGAGAAGATACACCCTCAGTGGGGCAGGTTTGTCTCTCCCAAAAATCATAGAGAAAAGGTATACTGAAGGTGAACTGGTCTCCCTCAGAACCGGGAGTTTAACTCGAGGCTCAGAAACCAGCATCTGGACTCTAGTGTTTGGACCAGAACCACCACAGCTGGGTCTGGAAGCTTTCAACATTACATAATGGGTGTCCCCACTACTGAGGATTTCAGACACATACTTATGTGCACCATCAGTACTCAAAGGCCACTGTGCAGCTTTGTACATGCCTGTCAAAGTCTTGAAACAGGCTGGAGAGACAGCTCAGTGTGTCAAGGGTGACTGCCAACAAGCCAGATGATCTGAACCAGATGACCTGAATTTGATTCCCAGGACCCACGTGGTAGAAGTAGAACCCCCCTCCAGTCCCCCCCCCAACACCCCCGCAGTTCCTGCAGTTTATCTTCTGACCTCCATACACATAGTGGCACGTGCAGGTCTCCCACTAAATAAATGCAATGGAATAACCAGACTATTTTTGGAAAAATAAAATATTGATTCTCCTTTAATAAATGAAAGATGGCTTTTTTTTTTCACATTGTGGAGAAAGATTAAAATTTTCTTGAGCTCTCTCCTCATTGAGCAGCTGCACATGTTAGGTAGCGTCCACATTTTTAAGTCAGTCTTATAAAGAATCTAGGTTGCCCAGTGTGGTAATTCAGATGGTTATAGTTATAAACCTAGGTATACAATTACTAATCTTATTGATATGTGTTTGTTCATTTTGCTGGGTTAAAAAATACTGGTGTGCCGGGCGTGGTGGCACACGCCTTTAATCCCAGCACTAGGGAGGCAGAAGCAGGTGGATTTCTGAGTTGGAGCCCAGCCTGGTCTACAAAGTGAGTTCCAGGACAGCCAGGGCTATACAGAGAAACCCTGTCTCAAAAAACCAAAAAAAAAAAAAAAATACTGGTGTGTGTGTGTGTGTGTGTGTGTGTGCCTATGTGTATGTGTGCCTATGTGTGGGTTTGTGCCCAAAGATCTGACAAGAAAGCTTTGGATGGATCCCCCGGAGGGAGCTCCAGGTGGTGGTGAGCTTCCCACGGTGGGTGCTGGGAGCTCTCGTCTTCTTCAAGAGCAGTACATGCTTCTAGTCACCTCTGCAGCCTCTCCTGCTCTCTGACCTGCTGCTTTATGATAATGTTTGCATGCTCACAACTTCTGCTTTGGGCAGCAGGGTGCTTGTACTTACAATGTGTCGCTGCTTTACATTTTATTGTTCAAAGTAGCCTCGTAGGTGTGCTCAACCTGCAGCCCACAGGCCATAGCCAGGAGTGGCTGCGAAGGCACAGCTCATAAGCTTATTTTTATTTTTTTTAAGTATTTAAAAATGTTTTGCCATGCAATTATTGCACAATTCAGATGCGAACATTGTAGATGACAAAATCATGTCTTAATGTCCAAAGGTTGCACATGCCTGCAAGTCTTCGTTCATCATCTTATATTTTTTTCAAATACCCCCACTTCTTTAAAATACGTTTTTAATAAGTTCTTAAATTACTATTTTCCAAAGTAATATTTTTAGAAATTTGGTCTCTGGGAATGTTAGGCCATTGGGGGGTTTCAGCATTTGGAATTACAGTGAAAACCTTTGTCAGCAGACAGGAAATAAATGCAAGTAAAATTGAAAGCTACCATCTTCATGAGTTTCTGTGGGTGTAGTGGCGCAGGACATGTTGAGGGACCTTCTGGAGTACAGTCATCATTACTGTATCCAGACCATCCAACAACCAACAAGGAACCACTGCTCCTGCTGACCCCTTTGGATTTTTGGAAGCAGCAGAGTCTTTACGTTTGTATGTTGCTTCAGGTCATTCACTCTGTGCACTAAGAGGCTTTTAGTTTTCAGTGTTGCCCAGGATAAGAGAAGGATCTGGTAGGTTAGGCTGCTAGGTGAAAATGTCTGTCACTTGAGGTATACCATCCATCGGATCCTTGATGTCAAAGAGCCTCCCAAGTGTCCCCATAGGAGACCTGCAGCAGAGGACCGGAGGGTCCTGCAGCAACACCATGCCATTTTACACAATTAACCACGTGCTCTTTGAGAAATGGCACTTTGCCTGCTTCTGGGTCTTAGTAAACTGAACACTTCACACGGGCCATAGAGTCATCAGGCAACATGAGCTATTAGTCATGCTGGGAACATATCCAATACACTAAGCTATAAACCTGGACTTCTTTGTACTGATCATCTTTAAGTAGAAGTGGTATTTGAGTGATATGTACCCAAAGATGCTCCCAAGGGAGAGTGAGTCACGTGAAAAAGTGGTCCTCACTCCTGCCTCTCTACCAGCATGTTCCTGTGGGCCACTCCTACAGTCAGCTGACAGAGAAAAGAAGTCAGCTTTGATTCCTAGGTGTTTCTGTGTAAAGGTAATTTTTATTCTCCTATTATAATTGTTGTCTTGGATGATTACTACCTCTGTCTACTAACCGAGACCTAGGCCTGGAAGCCTCTAGCCTCCGTACAATCTTATGTAAGCCTTGAATGTTTTCAGCTTCTGAGACTTACTGCTGAATAAGCTAACCCTGTCTTGTTCTTTCTGAACTCGGACTGGCTGGTTCCACTCAGCTGTTCTGGCTCAAACTCCTCTCCCAGATGACGGATTCAATCTGACTTCTCTCTCGGCCTCTGAATTGTTCTGCTTGGTCTCAAACTAACTCCAGCAATCTATTCTTATCTTCTGGCTCCTTTCCATTCTCTTGCTCATTTTATCTTTACCTGTATCTAGCTTTTTCTTTCTTCAATCTGTCTCTATAAAACTCTCCCAGTAAACCTGCCTTCTTCTCGCTCTCTTCCTCCTGTACTGTCTGTCTCTTCCTTAAGATTGAGACATTCCCCTTTCCTCTCTCTTCTCATGAGAGTTAGGCATAACATCCTGTTATGTCAAATCTTTCTCCGATTCATCATTTTTCCTGCCACTCATTTGGAAATCACTTTCTAACGTGGGTTCATCCTTCTACAAACTAATTTTACCTCTATTTTGGGGGATTAAAGGTGTGTACTAAGAGTGTGTGTGTATTCCAGCCAGAAGGATTAAAGGTGTGTGCTAAGGGCCGAGCCACACCTTAACCAGAAGCAGGTTCAAACTAACAGTTCTGGTTTGTGTAGATGAAGAAAGCATGCTGAACAGGATTGCAAGTTCCCCACACTCTGCTCCCTGATGTGCTGCACTGCCTTGATGTCCCCACCATGGTGTACTGGAACTTGAACTATGAGCTACAATAAACTCTTTCTACCTTAGGTTGCTGTTGTCATGGTATTTTATCACGCAACAAGCAATGATTAGGAAACTAAGATTCCTGCAGGATCCCCAAGAGGGACTCTTCCAACTGGGGCTGCTTCAAGGTCACTTCCTTAGCTTGGAAGAAGAGATAATCAGGTGTGTGATTACATACTGACTTAGGGGCTCTAACCTAAGGTTAGAAGGATAATCAAAGACTCGGAGGCACATGGATGGAGAACCGTTAACAAAGAAATATATGGGTGTTGACCATGGATGGTCAAAAGAAGAAGATATTTTTTGTTCTAAGCAAATGTTCATCAAAATGTAGCCATAATGGCTGACACTGTTGCAAACCTGGCTAGATTAAAGGATACTCAGGTGGCTAGTAAGATGTGAATTACTCTCAATGGTCCCATTAACAATTCTCACTTTCCCCTTAAGTGCTAAACACATTCTTTTCCTGCAATTGAGTCAGGTTTGGCGACTGATGAGCAGAGCTGTGATCATGTGTGAATGTCACCATGTGTTGTCGTGTGGACACTGGGACTTACAAAAACCAACTTTAGACTAAGGGTTACACTATTAGCTGCCTTAATTCCAAGGCCTCAGACCCAGTGTGAGCCCTTCTGCTAGCTTGCTACCCTTACAGTTGAATTGCATCGGAGCTGGAAGTTTCCACCCTGCTAGCAAGCTTTTATAATGCCCAAAGAAGCTATGCAGGCTTATTAGGGAGAAAAGGTATCAATGGCGCTTTCTCAGCTGTACACCCCACAAAGTGCTACGTGGCAAGATCTGCCCAGGGTGGGTGATAGTGGCATAACAGGTGTGAGGGCAACCACTGCTTTTTCTTGATTAGAGCTGAGGCCCACTCCACAAGGGGAAGCTAGTACCTGGTGCTATAAGCTGGGAACGCTCCTGCAGCTGGAAAGGTCACAGGTACTAGAGAGAACCTACTATTGCTATTTTACTACATGAGCACGTTTCACGCTATCTTTGAAATACCTTCCTTTATACATCGGTGCTGAGCTCAGCCTTCATTAAAGACCTTTCTTTCTGCAATGGGAAGCAGTTAAAGAAAGAGACTCACAATTGATCTCAGTGTGAAGAATGAGTGTTTACATTCCTAACTGGGACATCTCTATCAGCCACACCTCTAAGGCTAGGGGAACGTTGGAGAAGAAGCCGTGAGAAGAACACAGGGACCACAGGCTGGGGAGGGGCTCTGAGAAACAGGATCTTCAGGCACTGTGCTCATGAAATTACTCCAGCTGTCCTTATCCACACAGAGTAACCCTGTCACTACTTCATCACAAGTGGTGGAGGTACCTCATGATACCCCACCCCTCACTGAGAGTTTATGGGGGGAAAAACAGGGCTCCAGAGATGGCTCAGCTGCTAAGAGATCATATTGGTTTTTCAGAGGATCTAAATTTAGTTCCCAACATCTGTGTTGGGCTTATCACAACTGTCAAGTCCCCAAAAAACATAGGCCAAAAGGCTAACTATGGTGCCTATTAGCACAGGCTGGCTAGGTTCCTCTCTGCTCTTCTTACTTTGCCCCCTACCACTAAACCTTTCCAGCCACAGGACCCTGCTTCCCTCCCGCAGCTTCTCTTTTCTATACAAGCCTGACATTTCGAACATTCATTCTTTTGACTGTCTTTCCCCTTTGGTTCTCTCGGGTCTCTTGGTCCAAGTGCCCCCCCCCCTTTTTCCCTTCCCTATTTCTCTAGGCTCTCTCTTGCCCCTCTCTCTTCCCTTTTTTTCTTGCTCTCCCCCCATTGACCAGTTCCATCTAGACTTTTCCAGATGTTTCTGACTGTGCTCTTCCTCACAGCTACCATAAAATCTTTCTAAACCATACCTTGGCCTGGTCATATCCTGATTTCATTCAACACCCACTTGTCAATTCACCTCCAGGCAGCTATCTGATGGCTATGGCCACTGAGGGCACATATGCTCACATGCATACATTCACACACTGACATATATACATGTACATAATTCAAAATAATAAACATATAAAAAACAAAAATAGGAAGGGGGTTTCTGGGGAGAAAAGGGTCATAAAAGAAAAGAATGAGGGATAAGAGGATGATGGGGAGGATGATGGGGGATAATGGGGTGGGTAGAAATGCCTCCAACACAGTACACACAAATGAATTTGTAGAAAGGGAAAAAAAGGATTTAAGCAGGACCTAGGATAAAACAGAGTTACATTTGGACTACTTAAGGGTAAATTTAACTCATTAAATTCCTGCTCGTCCAAGTGGTAATAAATAGCCAGACAAAATGAAATAAAATAATAAAAATGCAAATTAACAAAATTTAAAAGTCATAATTATAAATGCAACTGTGTGAGTTCTCTGACTTTTTCTAGAAAATTATCACATCTGAAGAGGTTGTGGGTGACCCCTACAATTATAGCCAGTTCATTAGAAGGGCAGATGATCTGTTAGTCAATTAAACTCAGAAAGTATAAAAGCAAAAGCACTTTCCTTGGGATTATCGGATTGCTTTTGGGAAGACACTGGGTTTAGATGGTGCTAAAACAGTGTTCTAGCAAACATAGGAAAAGTGTAAGCTTACATGGCCAAGAAGTCTGCTGGCCTTATGGTGCAACTTTAGTCCCAGTACTAGGGAAGCAGAGGCAGGTAGATCTCTGAATTTGAGTACAACCTGGTCTACAAAGCAGATTCCAGGCTAGCCAGCACTACACAGAGAAACCCTGCCTCAAAAAACAAACAGCCAGGCAGTGGTGGCTCACGCCTTTAATCTCAGCACTCGGGAGGCAGAGGCAGGCGAATTTCTGAGTTCGAGGCCAGCCTGGGCTACAGAATGAGTTCCAGGACAGCCAGGGCTACACAGAGAAACCATGTCTCAAAAAACCAACCAACCAAACAAACAAACAAACAAATAAAAAAAGGTAACCACAGAGCAAACAAACAAAAGAAAAAAAACAACAACACAAAAGAAGTCTGACAGGACAAAGAACTTGCAGTTGTTGCAAGAAGATTGAAATTGGAAAAGAAAGCAACTTTTGTTTCTTTCTTTGTTTTTCTTTTAATTGAAGGCAGTTTTATCAGAATCTATTTGCAGAACACTCAGTTGCTATTATCTCAGTAAGATCAACTGGAGTCCAGAAGTACATCCATTGGTTAATCCATTCAGCTTACAATTACTTTAAAAAAAAAAAACAGAAGGAACAAACTACCAATTGTGTAGCAATAAGAACTAATCTTATATCTGTCATGTTTCGCAACCTAAGTCACATAGAAAAGGGTAAGACTTGAACTGAGCACAGAAGTTTTTTCACTGGAGAGGGTGGAGGTTGAGCATGGGGCAGGCAGGCCAGGCTGGAGGAGGTTTTGGGGCAAGCATAGGGAGGTGACAGGTGAATGAGGTGCTGGGACATAAAGTGATACATCATCCTTGGATGAAGGCTGTCTGGATGTGTGTACTGAATGTGTCCATGGGCCTGCGTATACCCAGACATGTGTGTGCATGTATACAGCTAAAAGCATATCGTGAGCCTTCCTTGTTTACAAAGTATGTCAACAGACTCCAGGATTTTACACAAAAGTCTCCCAAATTCCATTGCTTCTGAGAATTTGGTCTACTGAATGAATCCCAAGGCAAGTCCTGCCTAGTCCAGTGGGGACACATAACTGGTTTATGCTAGTATGGAAATTTGCATTTCTCCTTAGATACCACAGCTTGAAGGTGTACCCCATCAGACAGTGGGGCAGGGGATTGCTCAAGTTCCTTTTCTCAATGTCATTCATTTCATGTTGTTTAGGAGGGTGGCTGGCCATCTTGAGTGCTGCCTTCAGGTTCCTTTAGAGGTCCCTTTTCATCTCTGTGGGCTAGCTACAGGCAGTCCAGCTATGCAGTCAGGACTGGCCTTCAGAGAGGATAGCTGCAGGACTTTTCCTCCTAGAGAAAAAGTTAGAAGAGTTTCCCAGAGCGCAGACTTGAAAACATTCTCCTAGTCTTGGCCAGTTCAGCAGGAAATCCATTTTTTTCCAGTTTAGCAGGGAAGATATGAAAGACACATGCCTAGAATGATTAGCTCTGAAGGACCCTTGGGATATATAGCCATGTTTCCAATGTATGGCAATACATTCCAAGCCATATTCAGATTATCTTCTTTCTTTCTGCCAAGGCTCCAATAGAATTCAACAACTGGACTGATACACACACACACACACACACACACACACACACACACACACACACACACACACACACACACACACACACACACACACACACACACACACACACACACACACACACACACACACACACACACACACATACACACAAACACACGGATGTCTGTGTGAGGGTGTGGGATCCCCTGGAATTTTAGACATTTTTGAGCTGCCATGAGGGGGCTGGAAATTACACTCAGAAGAGCAGCCAGTGTTCTTAACCACTGAAGCCATCTCTCTAGCCCCACACTTGGTTTGATCTTAAGTTCTGTAGGACAGAAAAGAAAAGAGGGTGACAGGCAGGGAGGCAGAAGATACCCTCAATTGGATATAATGAGAGTCAACTATCAGCCTACAGACTTTCTCTAGTCATAAGAGATTGTGTGCTGGGGAGGCTCTGATGCTGGCTTTCTGTTCCACCTCTGCATCCTGTTTCACATGCTCTAGCATTTTAGATTCTTTTCTACCAGGAGGTCAGTTGCTTGAGACTGAGTTCATATTTAGTAGCTAAGCCTAGTGACTCATATTGGACTTGGATTGGTGTGAACTGAAAGGGCTCTCTTATCAGGGGGTATGGAGGACAGGCAAAGGATGAGTTCCAGAGCAGACAGAGCCTGCTGGTGTCTGAGCAGGCTGTCCCAAGTCCACGGATGGTCAAGTCATAGCCTACTTCTTGAGCTAGCTTCTCTGGCTGGGAATCCAAGGTTTTTTATTTGTTCTAACTATCAGCACTTAACAAATATTCATTGTGTTTCTACTATGCTCTTTGCTGGCATTAGACATTCATATAACAAACAACATCAGACACAAACACTTTCCCTCATAAATATTTTTGTTATGAGACCTAATAACAGAAACTTAAAACACATTTAAATTTTTTTATGTTATTATTTTTTCTATGTCGATTTTTGTCTCCATATATGTCTGTGCACCACGTATGTGACTTGTGCCTTCAAAGGCCAGAAGAGGGCTTTGGGTTCCATAGGACTGACATTACAGACAGTTGTCAGCACCCACATGGGTTCTGGAAATCAAACCTTGGTTCTCTGGAAGGGCAGCCAGTGCTCTTAACTCTATTAGCCATCTCTTCAACACTTCTCAAAACAAACAAGTTAAAAACACATCGCATCTAGACATTTCTCAAGAAGACATCCAGATGGTCAATAGTTTTATGAAGAAAAGATTGGTGTTATTAATCATCAGGATAATACAAATAAGAATCAGAAGCTATCACACCACACCTATTAGGAAACCACAAAAAAAGGACGGAGACACTAACTAGGCAAAGATTTGGTGGAAAGAGAACACCTGCACACTGTGGATGAGACTGAGTTAGGATGTCCATCCTTGAAAACAGCGTATTGCTTCCCTTACATGGTGGATTGAATATGCTTGGCTCAGAGAGTGGCACTATTAGGAGGTGTGGCCTTGTTGGGGGAAGTGTGTCACAATGGGGGTTGGGCTTTGAGACTCTCCTAGCTGCCTGTGGGCTCAGTCCTCTCCTGTTTCTTTTGCATCAATATTCAGAACTCTCACCTCTGTCTCCAGCACTATGCCTGCATGGATGCTGCCATGTTTCCTGCCTTGATGATAATGGACAAAACCTCTGAACCAGTAAGCTAGTCCTAACTAAATATTGTCCTTTATAAAAGTTGCCTTGGTCCTGGTATCTCTTCACAGCAGTAAAACCCTAACTAATAAACCTTAGAAATTGAAAGTCAAGCCATCTTAGTGATTCCATTTCCAGGTGTGCATTCAGAGGAAACAAACTCAATATCTTGGAAGATGTCAGCACTCTCGTTTGCATGGCAGTGCTACTCATGACAAGCAAGAAATAAAAAGCTGGTGTCCACCATTGAGTTAGTGAGCAAGAGAAATGTAACACACACACACACACACACACACACACACACACACACACACACACACACCAGTAGGGGTGGGGGAGATGCTCTTTAGGGTTTTTGTTGTTTGTTTTGTTTTGTTTTGTTTTGTTTTGTTTTGTTTTGTTTTTCAAGACAAGGTTTCTCTGTTTGTAGTCCTGGCTGTCCTGGAACTCACTCTGTAGACCAGGCTGGCCTCAAACTTACAGAGATCTGCCTGCCTCTGCCTCTGTCTCTGCCTCTGCCTCTCTGCCTCTCTGCCTCTCTGCCTCCCTGCCTCCCTGGCTCTCTGCCTCCGTGCCCCTGCCCCTCCCCCTCCCCTGCCCCTGCCCCTTCCCTGCCCTGCCTGTGCCTCCCAAGTTCTAGGAGTAAAGTCATGTACCACGACTATCCAGAATTTTGTAGGTTTGTTTGTTTGTTTGTTTGTTTGTTTTTGGTTTTGTTTTGTTGAAGAAAAAAATTGGGGATGAAAAAGTGGTTAAGAACACTTGCCGCTTCTGCAAAGCACCATAGTTTGGTTCTTGGTGTTCATGTTATGTGAGTCACAATTGCTCGGAACTACAGTTCTGAGGGACCCCAAACTTTTTCTGGTCTCCTTGAGTCCCTTGGCACAAATGTGCTTACACACAGAGAGACATACACACATACATATAAATAAAAATGACTATGTCTTTAAAAGGGAGAAGTGTCTGTTATTAATAGCAACTTGGATGACTGTGGAGGACATTATGCTAAGTGAAATAGGGTAATCTCATTAATGTGCAGAATCTTGAGCAAAATTATAATTTCTAAGACATTAAGTTCTAAGACAGAGCTTTAAGACAGAGTTCTCAGACACCAGGCCTTTGTCTCTGGGGAAAATGCAGAGCAGGATCCTGGTGGGCTTCTCATCTTGGTATTTCTGAATACTCATTATTATCAATTATTTATTTTTCTCACATTTTGGCCAAATATATACACAAATGTGTGTAGTTAATGGATGATATTTTCCATAATTGTTCACACCATATTTTTTGAGGCAGGGTCTCTTTCTGAACCTAGAGCTCATCAATTTGGCTGAACGGCCTCTGTCTCTGCCTCCCTGGCTTTTTAACATGGGTCCTTGGGAGCCAAGTCAGGGCTTACTGCTTGTGTAGCAAACATTACCAACCAAGCCATCTCTCCTTGCTCTGTATCTTTCCGTTTAAAGGCAACTTATTTAACATATTGCTGACTTGTTTACTTTGAAATCACAGAAACACAGTCCAGGCAATTGCCCGACATTCATATTTTCTTTGTAAAATAAATTATATTTCTACCTAGCCCATATAAAAGACACACAATTCAGGTATGTTATTTACAAATTAAATTCCCAGATTGGGCAGATTTTGAGCTATTCTAACTTACATTCCAGCCTTGTAGCCCTTGCTACTTGCTGTTTGTCCTGACCACATGCCCATGGTCCATCTTCTCTCATGGCAGCCTTCTCCTTCCTTGGTCTTCTTTCTTCTTCTTTTCATCTCTCCTGTGACTCCCCCACTCCACCCTCAAGTCACACACCTTTCTCACCCTACTACCCAACCACTAGCCTTAGCCTTTTATTAACCAATTAATTTTAAATTGAGAAGCAGGATTTACCTAGCATCATTTGCTATACATGAGGATCTCCTCATTTGGGTTTGGGTGCCAGAATTTAGCATTTGAATACACAGAAGCAACTCTGGCCAACCAGACCAACTAACTGCAGCATTCTTCATAGGACACATCACATCCTTCCTGACCGTAGGACCTCTAGATCAAAAGAATGATAGTTACAAAATAGGTTGAAACTAGAAAACAGAATGTCACCTTCATCTGACCTTACCTAGAAAAGTACCTGCTAGGTGACTCAAAACTCCCCAGCACTTTGTGACATCCAAGACCTATCATGAAGGTAACGCAGTATTACTTTGGAGTTACAAGCATGGAGTCTATAGCTGTGAGGAGCCACTGAACATGCACACTCGTAGTTCAGACTTGGAGAAAACCCCTTCCAAGTCCATTACATTCTCTCTCAGACTGCCATGGAGCTGGCTCGTTGCCATGGTAATATTGGGAACTGGATCTAGAATGACTTAGGAGGTAGACCTCTGGGCATGTCTGGGAAGGATTGTTAGATCAGGTTAATTGATATGGGAAGACTCATCTGAACGCGCACAGCCCCATTCCAGGGGCTGGAATACCAGACCAGAGAAGCAGGGGAAAGGGTGTTGAGCCCCAGCAGCAGTCATCAGTTTCTGACTCTGACTCCAGACATAGTGCATTATTCAGCCTCACACTCCTGCTGCCCTGACTTATGCAGCACCGTGGGCTGTGTTCTCCAGCTGTGTGAGCATTCTTTAAGTTGTTTTGTGGTACCAATAAGGATAAACAGCTAAGACACTAGTCTAGTGACTTTTACATGGTAGAGGCCTTTGGGGTAATGACTTGACCAGTTCATACTTCCTAATTTACTGACTTAATTCCTTCATTTAAGTCTTTGTCCCTACTGATATGTACATCCTTATGCCATCAGTCACTCAGTGTAAATGAAGGAAGCTGAGAACTCTGTGTGTTACTGGGAGTACTCATGCTGTGGAAGGGGAGCATTTGGACTCTCCTTCCTCTGTGAGCACTAGCTGCTTTTCCTCTAGACTGCCTCAGCCATCTAACCACCTTCTACTTTTTTTTTTTCTGTCACCTTAGTCAAGAGCCCTGCTGGGTCCTCATCTCCAGTCACCACCCCTATTCATAACTTCAAGTCTCCCTATGAAACAACTCTATCATTTGAAAGTTAGAACACATAGAATAGAATCAGTTTTACTTGCCAAACCCATGCCTTCTGTTAGCCAGGTAAAGGTAGGTTACCATTTCATATTACTCATACTAGAACCAAACTTACTCGCCTTTGCAATTCCATTTTTTTCTACATCTAGTAAATTCACACATAACCCATCACACCCAACACCTCTCTCTTCCTGCCCATCTACTCTATTTCTCAGGCCTTAACTGAGTAAAGATTTATCGGCACCATTCCATCTCTCTCCTCTATCATCCTGTGTGCGAATGAGATTGTCTTAAACTCATACCCCTCAGGTCTAATAAGTGGCTGGAATTTCTCACTACATAATACATTAAGGACCTCTTTGTGCCATTCAGGGATCACAACAATCTTGGTCAAGTGAATTCCTCCCTTCTCCTCCCACATGATATCCTACCAATCATGATATAATGCTAAAAGAGAGGCCAGTGTGACTTACTTGAAAACACTAAATCAGGGCATTTGTTCTAATAAAGAATGTTAAGGGCTGATTAAGAGTATGTACTGCTTTTGCACAAGACCCAAGTTTGGTTCCCAGTGCCCATGTTGGGTAACTCATAACCATCTGTAACTCCAGCTCAGGGGACCCAATGCCAGGGCATTCATTGCTCACTTCTGACTATTGACAATGTGACAAGCTCTTTAAAGCTGTTACTGCATTGACTTCCCTGCAATGCTGGGCTGTGTGCCTTGAACTGGGAACCAAAACAAACCCTTTCCCTCATGTTGTTCTTGTGAGAGCATTTTATCACAGCAACAGAAAAGAAAGGAAGACAGGATCAAACAGCAAAATTTGCACAGCTCCTTTTAGAAGCTCAGGCCTAGGTGGTTGTAGAGCAGAATTCAACCAGACTTTTAAAGCAGAGTCAACACTAACACTCCTTAAATTATCCTATAAAATTGAAACAGGAGAAACATTGCCCAATTTATTTTACCAGACCACAGTTACCCTGATAACCAAATTACATAAGGGCCCAACAAAGAAAGAGTATTACAGAACAAATTTCCTTTATGAACATAGATGGAAATTTTTTTTAATAAAATACTTGCAAACTGAAACCAAAAACACATAAAGAGAACCACCCACCGAAGTAGGCTATATGCCAGAGATGCAGGAATAGTTCAATATATGAAAATAAATGTAATCTAACATGAAAAAAAAAACCAGACAACATATGATCATCTCATTACACACAGAAAAGGCCTCTGAAAAAAAATTCAGCACCCCTTCATGATAAAAGTCCCAGAGAGAATAGGGCCACACGGGACATATCTCAACATAATAAAGGCAGCTGTCTCATAGCCAGCATCAACTTAAATGGAGAGGAAGCTCATAGCAATTCCACTAGCATCAGGAACAAGACAAGGATGTCCACTCTCTTCATAACTATTCAGGTTTTTACTTGGAGTCTTAACTAGAACAATAAGACACATGAAGATCAGGGGCCATAAATTCAAAAGGAAGAATTTAAAGTATCTGTATTTGCATATATATATATATATATATATATATATATATATATATATATATATATATATATCTCACCAGGAAACCCATGACAGCTGATAAACACTTTCAGCAAAGTAGCTGCATATACAATTAAAACACAGAATGCAGTAGACTCCATGTATTCAAATGATAGACTGGACTGCAAAATCAGGGAAACAACACATTTCACAATAGCACCAAATAATATAAAATATCTTAGAAAAACTCTAACAACTCAAGCAAATGAAAGACTTGGATGATAAAAACTTTAAAATATTGAAGAAAGAAATTAAAATATATATATATATCAGAAGATTGAAGGACCTCCCACACTCATGGATCAATAGTATTAATATAGCAAAAATGGCCATCTTACCAAAAGCAATCTACAGATTCAAGGCAATCTCATCAAAATTCTAACATAATTTTTAACAGATCTTAAAAGAAAATTTCAATTTCCTATGGAAACACACACACACACACACACACACACACACACACACACACACACACATTCCTCAAAACACCAGGATAGCAAAACGAGTCCTAAACAGTAGTACTGCTGGGGTACCACCATTGCTGACCTCAAGTTATATTTTAGATTTATAGAAATAAAAACAGCTTGGTATTGGTACAAAGTAGCCATGCTGATTAATGAAATCAAACTGGAAACTTTTATATATGAACACCTTAATTTTTATATTATTATTTAGACACCTGAAATATACACTGGAAAAAAAAGACAGCATCTTCAACAAATAGTGCTGATCAAATTCAATGACCATCACTAGAAGTGCAAATAGATCAAATGCCTTGAACTCATTAGCACAGGAAATGACTTTCTGAACAGAACACCTATAGCACAGACATTAAGATCAACAATTAGTAAATAGGACCTCATGAAACTGAAAAGCTTCTGCCCAGCAAAGGACACCATCGTTTGGGAAAAGTGCCAGCCTATAGAATGGAAAAGTTTTTTTTTTTTTTTAACCACCTATGCACCCTATAGAGGGCTAAAAAAGTTAGGTCAAGAAAACAAATAAGCCAATTTTAAATAATGGAGTAGAGATCTAATAAAGAATTCTCGAAAGAGGAAACTCAAATAATTGAAAAACATTTAAAGAAATGTTCAACATCCTTAGTCATCAGAAAAATGAAATTCAAAACTGCTTTGAGATCCCATCTTTCATCTGTCAGAATGGCTAAGATAAAACAAGTGACAGCTCGTGCTGGCAAGGATGCGGAGCAAGGGGACCACTCCTCCACGGCTGATGGGAGTGCAAACTTGTACAGCCACTATGGAAATCAGTATGGTGGCTCTGCAGGAAGCTGGGAACCAACCTATCTCAAGATCTAGCTATACATCTTGGGCATATGCCCAAAGGACACACTGCAGAGACACATGTTCAACCACGTTCACTGATACTCTATTCTTAATAGCCAGATACTTGAAACAACCTAGATGCCTTTTTACAGATTAATAGGTAAAGAAAATGTAATTGTCTTTATATCATTACAAAATGAAATTGTGTTTTTTAAAAAATGAAATCATGGGCTGGTGAGATGGCTCAGCGGGTAAGAGCACCCGACTGCTCTTCCGAAGTTGATAAGTTCAAATCCCAGCATCCACATGGTGGCTCATAACCATCTGTAATGAGATCTGGCGCCCTCTTCTGGAGTGTCTGAAGACAGCTACAGTGTACTTACATATAAAAAAAAATGAAATCATAAAATTCACAGATAAATGGATGGGACTAGAAAAAAATAATCCCAAGGGAGGTATCACAAACCTAGAAAGACAAATATGATGTGTATTCACTTTTATATTAGCTGTTAAGTCAATGATAATCAAACTACAATACATAGACCCACAGAGATTAGGTATAGAGGCAGAGATTGGTTAGAGTAGGGCAGATAGATCTATCCTATAGAAATAGAATGGATAGCCATGGGGGCACTGATATGAGAAGATCATGTGGAGAGAAGGATGAGAGAGGAAGTACGGGGAGAGACAACTAAAAGAAAGGGTCATTTGAGGGGTAGAACAGACACACAATACACTAGAAATTTTCTAATTGAAGGAGATCTAAATAAAGTTGCGAAATAATAGGGGAGACTGAGCCCTACCTGGACATCTACTGTCACCAAATGAAGCTCCTAGTACCAGGGTTGGCTTGCACCTAAGTTTTTATTGGCTAAAGGGGTCCCACAGGAACCAACAAATAACCTAGGCTGTTGCCGAGACTATAAGTTGCTCTCCATCAACTGGTGCTAAGGCCCTGTTGCTAAGGACAACACTTACACAACTCACTGAACATGGAGTTGAGCTGGTGCCTCCACAGAGCCTTTATGTTCTAGCATCTACAGGAAGGTACTGAGCATGCTACCAAAGGAGAAATGTAAACAGCATCCTACCTACAAACCCTTTGCTATCTGCAAAATCTGCTAGTGCAATGGTGGCTCAAAGCTTGGGAAGTGACCGACCAATATCTGATGTGACTTAAGGGCCACTCTACAAGATGGAACCCATACCTGACACTGCTGGTGTGACTAAGAACCCGAGACTAGATAGCCCAGGTAAAATCGAATACTACTGGTCTACTAAATAAACACAGTAATACAATGATATTCTATAAAATGACATCTATTTACTCATAGATCAGTGCCTCACTCAGCCATCGTTAGGGAAGTTCTTCCTGCAGTAGATGGGAACAGATCCAGACACACAGTCAGACAACACGCAGAGTTAGAGACCTTGGAGCACTCAGTTCTAAATGGGATATCTCCATCAAATCCTTCCCCACAGGGCTTAGGGAACCCTGTGGAAGAGGAGGTGGAAAGAGAAAAAGAGCCAGAGGGGGTGGAGGACAAAAGGAAACAAAGATCTAAATGAACTCTAGATCAACACACACATGAACTCAGAGAGCCAGGCAGCAGACCCAGGGCCCCATGGGTCTGTACCAGATGCCGCTGTCCTAGAGCCAAAAGAAGTGGTCACACGCCCAGAAGCTATCTATCTCCAGTTGATAACCACTCTCAAATGAGAATTCAGTTTGCTCCAAGGGAGACTCACCATGGAAACTACTTAAGACTCACTACTCTTAAGGGTAGGCAACATGCCCACCCACAGAGGGACAACAGAAAACGAATTCAAAGGCATCTTTGGAGACTTCTTGTCTCAAAATGTCACTGCAGTTTTTTTTTTGTTGTTTTTAATTTTATCTTATTATTTCTTCTTATATATGTATGTAATTTTTCTCTCTTTGTCTTAAAGATATTTTACATATATTATGGCTTCCAGTTAACTGTTTTTTGTTTATTTGTTTTTTAGGGGGGGGTGTTCCTGAATGTGCAGACAAATGGGTCTCTCGGTCTGTATCTGTGCTTTTTCTTAGCCTCTTTTCCTTCTGCTTGTTTTGTCTTATTCTGACGTGTTAGTCTTTATTCTACTTTATTTTATTTTATTATTATCCCTTAGAAGCCTGTTTGTTTTCTAATGAGAGACAGAGAGGGGATGGGTCTGGATGCGAGTGAAGGTAGGATGGTGGTGGGGGGAGCTGGGAAGAGTAGAGAGAGGAAAATGTCATCAGCCCATCGTGTACGTGGGGAAGCAGTCTATTTCCAACAAAAGGAGAAAAAAATTTGAAAGAATTGATAAAAATATGTAAAACTTTAAAAAGGAAAGAAAAAAGCCAATTATGAAAATATAGCAAGACCTATGTGTCCTTGAAAAAAGCTCGTCCTTTCTGGCAGGACTTGAGATTATCGTACTGGCAGGGACTGAAATGGGAGAGGCATCCTACTTACGACTGTCATTAATATTAATGCATGGACTCCACTCCAATCAACTGTTTTGATAACCTTATAATGGGGTCCACTGCAGTTCTGAGAATCTAAAGCTTCCAGAATGAAATTGTTTTACCCAAATGTGGACTCTCTTGATGAGACGCTTCTGGCTCCATCGTGTGCACTCTCATGGAGTTGAAGGCACATTTTTTATTTTGTTTTAATTTCTTTTCCTTTTTCTTCTCACCCTTAGGGATTCTGGATAACAGAGTGTATTAGCTGGGTTCACTGGCTTCTCTTCCCCAAAGCTTGAAACTATTCTCCAAACTTAGCCAACACCTTTCCTTTGTGAGCATGCCAACCTTTAGAAGCCCAGACATGCAGGTGTACAAGGTTCAAGTTGGGCTTCCTGAAGGAAGCTGTGAACAGGGCCTGTGAGCCACAGACTGGATGCTCCCAACCGCAGAACAGAAGGCTCATGTTCATCATATGTAGTTAATTCTACAATTCCAAACACTGACAAATTCTTAAGACTTAAACTTTTTATTTTGTTTTGTTTTATTTTGCTTTTGCTTTTTTAATGGCAAAGTATGTCTGCACTGTAAAGAGACATCTTATCATCATAAACCTCCACCCACTTAGAAAGCCTGTTTATACAGTTGTGTACAAAAATAATGTGTATGTTTACACATTATTATTATTCATTGCTGAAATGTGCATGTTTATCTGAGGTATTTAAATCCCCAAACACATATATAACCACACCAATGATGTACACAGGGTGCTGTAGATCAATAGCACAAAGGACATCAGAATCTCGGCATGTGGGGGTCTGATGCAGGAGAATTATCTTGAGGCCATCCTGGTCCACATAGGGAGAATCAGGAGAGTTAGAATAAGATCTTTTCTCAAAACAATAGAAAGTCTTGGGCCAGAGCAATGGCCTGGTAGTTAAGAGTTTGTTCCAAGTTCTGTTCCCAGCCAGACTGCAAGACTAATAATCACTTGGAACTCCAATTCCAGGGGTCCAACATCTCTGCCTTCTTAGGACACCTGCACACATCTGAACATATTCCCTCACACACAGAGGTACATGCATCCTTAAAAATAAAATACTTTTAAAAATGAAATCCTTTCTGATTTAAAGTAACATGGGCTGTGTTAGTTAGTTTATCTATACAATTCCACCACTACTAATTCGTGAGCCCCGAGCCCTCCCCATCCTCGGTTCTACTGGATACAGGACTGGGGCGAATCTATGAAAATGTCTGTGCATGTGCTGAAAAGCCTTGGGAACATGGCTGCTCAGAGTGCATCAAGGTTACAACAGTGTAGACTAGGAGCTTCTGGTCCTTTGATTAATAGATGTCTTTATTAAGAAAATTCATTTGCTGCTTGGAAAGAGAGCAAGACGGAGCGAGGGAATTTCTGCCAACAGGCAGCTCGCACGGCTGTGTGTGGTAATTAATTTTAAGTGGTTTATATTGGCAGATCAAAGGAGCACCCTAAACACAGCAGATAGGATCCTAGCCCAGGCTGAAACTAGAGTGGGCTGAAACCAGGCTAACAAGCCAGATATAAAGAAATGAGAGAAAAAGACCCAGAGAGAAGGGGAGGGAGACCAGAAACCCTTGGGGCATTGGCTCAGGTAGGCTCCACTTCCACAGACAAATACTTGCTTTGTTCTCAGAACGTTAAAATCTGCATGTATTTAAATCTGCATGGGACAAACGAGTTAGCCTTCAGTGGGACTTCAGTATGGTTGACAATTACATTTAGCAACCCTATTCTTGGAATTTCACTGAATTCCTGCTGCATGAGTGGACCCACCATCTCATACAATCTTCTCAGCATTTCTGTTTGAACGGGGTTATCACTGTCATTGTGTTTTCTGCCTGCCTACTGTTGTTTAATGAACCACTGAACTTAGTGCTTTGAATGACTCATCAGCTCTCATGGACCTCAGTTAACTGGGCTTGCTGAGACATCCACGTTTCTGGACATTGCTTATTCCAAATGGCCAGACTAGAGCCATCTGAGAGTCCACCTGTGTCTTCGGCTTGTGTTGCTGTTCTTTTTTTTTTTCCCTCGTTCTGGTCAACCTTGCTTGCTCTGGTCTGCCCCGCTCACACCGGCCAGCCCTGCTCCAAGGATTCGTTTATTATTATTATTATTAATTCATAAGTACGCTGTAGCTGACTTCAGATGCACCAGAAGAGGTCGTCAGATCTCATTATGGGTGGTTGTGAGCCACCATATGGTTGCTGGGATTTGAACTCATCACCTTCGGAAGAGCAGTCGGGTGCTCTTACCCGCTGAGCCATCTCACCAGCCCCTGTGTTGGTGTTCTTACCTGGGCTTCACAGAGAATCTGGGCCCTGCCTCTGGCCTCAGAATCTTTTCTCTCTGCAGCTTTTCTGCACAGGTTATTATGGGTTTCCTCAATTTGAATGTGAAACATTTCCCACAGGTTCTTCTGTTTGAATGTGTGGAATGTCTGGATGGTAGCATTATTTTGACAGTGGTTGGAACATTTCGGAGTTGAGACCTTATTTAGGAAATTGGTTACTTGAGGCTTACAGCCCCATTCCTCTCTCTGTCTCCTTTCTCTGCCTCGTGATCTACTTAGGTATGACCAGACTCCCATGGCCAAAGCTGTGAGCTTTTCCTGCCACCGTGAATTCTCCACCAAGATGTATCTTCAAATTATGAATCAAAATGTATCCCTCTTCCCCTAAATTACTTCCTGTCAGGCAGTTAGCCCCAGAGGTGAGAAAAGCAACTCAGGCCACAGTGGCTTAGAATAGAGTGCTTGCTTACTTGTGTGCCAGCTTTCTTCTCAGTTAATGTTCCAAAGGTCTGGGTAGAAGCTGCCCGGTTTCCTTTAATCAGACCATGTAGGCATGTTCACCAGTTCTGTTTTTTAAATTCTGAGACAAGTTTATTGGAGTGTAGAAGAAAAGCACTCCAGGGCAGGTGAGCTATAAATCCTGCAGCCGCCTAGAGGGAAAACAAGAGGGGAAGAATCAAAGCCTTGCCTTTGAATTAGCAGCATGGAGGTGGCTCAGGGCAGCAGGCAGTGGGACTTTGGGGAAAAAGGAAGGAAGCCCAAATTATCAGAGAAAGCATAGTTAGGTTCTGGTCAAGGGAAAGAGACAGAAATAGGTAAACAAAAGCATTGCACCTTTCTGAGGCCTGACCAATACTTTGGGTCAGAAGGTATCTACAGGACCAGAGCCAAAGAAGAGATCTGATGCACAGATTCTAGGAGGTGTAGCTTCCTGAAGGATGGCTGTCATAGGCTTTCTCTTCCTGCAGTGAACCCCCATGACCATAAAGCAAGTTGGGGAGGAGAGGATTTATTTGGTTTACACTTCCATGTGGTCGTCCACCATTGAAGAAAGTCAGGAAAAGAACCTAGAGGCAGGAGCTGATGCAGAGGCCATGGAGGGGTGATGCTTCCTGGCTTGTTCCTCATGGCTTGCTCAGCTGCTTTCCAATAGAACCTAGGACCACCAACCCAGGGATGGCTTCACCCACAATGGTCTGGGCCCTATCTCATCAACCACTAATTAAGAAAATGTCTTAGAGTGGGATCTTATGGAAACATCTTCTCAGTTGAGGTTGTCTCCTCTCTAATGACTCTAGCATATGTAAAGTTGACATAAAACTAGCAAGTGCAATGGTCTTTTAAGAGTAGTAATGTGTGTGTGTGTGTGTGTGTGTGTGTGTGTGTGTGTGTGTGAGAGAGAGAGAGAGAGAGAGAGAGAGAGAGACAATAACAAGTAAAAAAAATACATGTTACACCCAGTCACACAAGAATACACATGGTATACACTCACTGATAAGTGGATATTAGCGCAAAAGTTTGGAGTACCCAAGGTATAATTCATAGACCCAAGAAGAAGGAAGACCAAAGTGTGGGTGCTTCAGTGCTTCTCAGAAGGGAGAACAAAATACTCACAGGAGCAAATATGGAGACAAAGTGTGGATCAGAGTCTGAAGAAAAGACCATCCAGAGACTGTTCCACCTGAGGATTTATCCCATATACAAGTCACCAAACCTGGACGCTATTGTGGATGAAGTGCTTGCTGACTGGAGCCTGATATAGCTGTCTCCTGAGAGACTCTGCAAGAACCTGACAAATTCAGAGGCAGATGCTCACAGCCAACCATTGGACTGAGCGTGAGTCCTCCATGGAGAAGTTGGAGAAGGGACTGAAGGAGCTGAGGGGGTTTGCAGCCCCATGGAGGGAGCAACTGTGTCAATGAGCCAGACCCCCTACCCCTGAACTCCCGGGGTCTGGACCACCAACCAAAGAGTGCACAAGGAGGGACCCATGGTTCCAGCTGCAAATGTGGCAGAGGATGGCCTTGTTGGATATCAGTAGGAGGAGAGGACTTTGGGCCTGAGGGTGTTCAATGTCCCAGTGAACAGGAATGCCAGGGTGGGAAGATGGGAGTGGGTGGGTGGGTGGGGGAACACCCTCATAGAAGAAGTAGGAGGGGTGATGGGATGGGGGTTTCAGCAGGGGAAACCTGGAAAGGGGAAAACATTTGAAATGTAAATAAAGAAATTTTTCAATAAAGAATAGTAAAAAAAGAAAAGAACCCCACATCTTACAGCAAATTATGTTACAGAACAAGAAATGAATGCTTTACAAAATCATGTGTCCAAAGTCTGACACCTACATCGGCTTCCAGGCGATTCTACTAGATTCTTCTGAGGGACATAGCAACAGCTTATGTCATCACTTGAAGCCACTATCTGCCTCCAGGTGCAGGGTGGCTCACTGAGTAGAGTATAAAAGGACTCTTTGCCACCCCAGCTCTCTCTTCTTTTCTCTTCCCACATGTTCCCAACCCCCTCTCTCTCCCTCTCTCTTCCCCTTTCTGTCTTCTTTCTGTCATCTGCCCCTTTACTCTCCCCTTATGGCTCCACTCCTGTCTGTCCGCCTCTACACCTTCTCCAACTCCTCTTCCTCCAGATAAGCCTCCCTTACACCAGGTCTGTCCCACAGCATGATTTCTCTAGGGGGCACCATGGTATGGGCACATGTCATACCCCCTCCTCCCACTACTGCATTATATTTTATAACAACCTGGAGCAGTGGTTCTCAACCTTCCCGATGCTGCGACCCTTTAATACGGTTCCTCATACTATGATGACCCCTAGTTATAAAATTATTTTGTTCCTACTTTATAACTGTAATTTTACTACTGTTATGTGTCATAATATAAATAAATATTTGATATGCAATCTCTGTGGTGGTCATGAGCCACAACTGAAAACCACTACCTAGAAGGTAGTGAGGATAACATTCAAACCCTATTTTCTATGTAGTTCCTGGATGCTATGCTTGATCTATGAAGCAAAATTGCACTGAACTAACTTACTAAATTAATACTAATTCTAGTGTCATACAAAAGCAAGCTAGGGGTACAATTCCTCCAACATCCCCAGAAAGCTTAACTTTAGAGTAAGAAACATTGAGTTTTGAATTATAAATTCAGATTTGAGTTCTTATCCTGAAACTCTGGTCAACTCATTTAATCTCTTTGAGACTCAGTGTTCTCAGAGATGGAAGTGGAGGTAATATGTCTTCCTCCAAGAGTAACAACAACAACAATAATATTAATAATAAAGCAACATGAGCATGTTCTTGTTGGTCATGGGATATTATCTAATCATGGGCTTCAGTTGAGAAGAAAACGGAGATCCATAAAAGGAGAGATTCAGATAAACTGAAAATTGATAGAGGTAAACCAAGAGGGCACAGAAGTGAGCTCTGCTATCCGGAGATGTTATTCCAGATGCACCATGGAGCCCCTTCCATCCCCGCACTTGCTGATGACGCTGTGTTTCTTATGAGTTAGAACAAGCTGCTTCTATGAGGAAAACACTCTTCTTTCACAGATGACAAGACACTATTCTGTTTAGGACTAAAAAGTGTACCAGAGTTCAAACATACAACATTTTTACAATTTCCTCCATAAAGTATTTTTTTCTTTTTTTTTTTATTAGAGAAATTCTTCATTTACATTTCAAGTGTTATCCCAAAAGTCCCCGATACCCACCCCCCGCCCTGCTCCCCTCCCCTCCCCCTCCCACTATTTGGCCCTGGCAATGTATTTTTTTAAATCTTGACTTTGAAACTCTGGAGTGTGGACAGATGTGTTGGAAATGCCACAGGGGGGCTATAGTGAACTGCAGTTCAAGCTTGACTTACTGTCACATGAACCACAGTCAGAATCCAGCAGCACGATCCTGCAGGCAGGGACAGCTGTGGATCGAGAACAGTTCTAATCGGGTCCACACAGGGCCGTTCAACTGGCCTGAGGCCGAGGTTGAATTCAGACTTGCAAAGGCTCTGTGGTGCTCTGGAGAGCAGGTAGTGTGGCTCTCATAACTAAGTGATAAAAACGGACAAAGGAAGGTCTGATCATTCTCTCCCTTCTTCTTGGCACTCCTTACAGCGGCCGATGAACCTTTGGACTCTAAGCAGCACTGTGAAAGCAACCTTATTTGCCTGTAGGTGGGTAAACTCAGAATATAGACCAGATGACTCTTGATGTGACTTGTACGTGATACCATTCCTCAGACCTCTCTTCGAGGACTCCTTTTATTCCTTTCTATAGAAGCATTTGTAAAGAAATATTACCTGTCAAGTAAATGTAGCTATTTTAGACTTTGAAGATTTTTTGAATACCACATTCAGTGGCTTTTTATACATTGATAAAGTTATAATCAACTTTATGACACTTTATCACAATACAATGAAACCCTTTAGCAGTCATTTCCCATGCCTTGAGACCCAGTCCTCAGCAATAACAGATTTACTTCTTGTCTCTATGGATTTGCCTATTCATAGAATAGGCAAATATGTTTGCATAAACATAGAATTGTGCGATAAGTGGTATTCTCTATCTTTTTTTCATTTAGTATGGCATTTCCAAGATTCATCCACATTGCAGCCTAAGTCAGGACGTGGCTCATTATTACTGACAAGTTACATTCTATTTTATGGATCTGTCCATTTGTGTTTGTTTATCCATCCATCAACACCTAGACATTTGAGCCGCTTCAGTTTTTGACTGCTTCAAATAACATTTCTATGAACATTTGTGTGAGAGTCTTTGGATGTTTATGAGCTGTCAACTGTCTTGGCTACATCATGTGGTGGTAAATTTTTGACAGCCACCTTCATGGGATTGAGAACCACCCAGGAGACATACCTCCTGTCTGCGAAGATGTTTCCAGAGACACCTGGGAGAGGAAGGACGACTAACCAGAACATTGCACCATCCCATAGGCTGGGGTCCCAGACCGAATAGGAGGGAGTGAAGGAGCACCAATCCTCGTTTCTGCTTCCCGACTCTGACCCCGAGCATCTTAGGACCAGCTGCCTCGAATCCCTGCCCCTTGTCTTTTCCACCATGATGGACTATCCTTTCAAAAATGCGAGTCAAAACAGCCCTTTCCTTTCTTAGCTCGTGTCTGTCGGGTATTGTGACGCAGCAGCAGTGAAAACAACTGATATGGAAGTCTGGCACTGAGACTGGGTCATTGCTGATATCAATCTTTCTTGTGGTTCCTGGGTCTTTTGAGTGGGTTTCTAGTAGAAATGTGGGGGTGAGAGGAGCCCTAGAGTTTGATGGGTCACTTGTAGAAGACCATAAGGCTGAGAGAATTACAAAGAGTAAAGGTCTAGCTCAAGAGGAAACCAAGAGGAGCAATGATGATACCAGGAACTGGGCAAGGGGCTACATGTGTTATATTCAGGCAAGTGTTCTTGTTTTATTCTTTCCAAGTCCTGAGCTCGAGTGAGGGCAAATTCAAGAGTAATGTTTGGAGTAGGAAATCTAAACCAGAAAGCATACAGCCGGTGGCTAGTCCCTGGTCACTGCTCTTAACCAGAGCCACAGGGAGAGGCAGAAGCACGTGCCTCAGAAAGATATGAGAAGATGGCCAGATGAGAAAAGAACAGAGCATGTGACTCTAAAGCTGTATGCAAAGCTAGTATAGCCATAACCCTAATTGTGTAAGGGATTAGCCCTACTAAACAGAAACCTCATACTCTTTACGGACACAATAAGAAAACTTACCTGGAGATGAGACCTTATTTACTAGTTACTAAAGCCTCTAATATAAAGTGTTCAGAAAGTGTCTCCTCAGTTCCCCTGTTAAGGCACACAGAAGCCACTATAGCTGCAGCAGAGAAAGGCCACACTCTACCTTGAGACGGTGGTAGAATTTGGCAGTGCTATTATATACTACATATTACATATAGTATATAAAACCTACATGGTGTAAGTTTTGTAGGCTGCAAAATGTATGCAAAAGGCTGTGAAGACCAGCAATCCTTTCTAGAAAGTCCATGACGTGGACACAATGCATTGCAGGGCTAGATTCCCTTCAGCGAGGCTATGGTGGTTTGACTGATAATGGCACCTCATGGGTTCATGCGTCTGAGTACTTGATCCTCAGCTGGTGGAAGGATTAGAAGCTGTGGCCCTGTTGAGGAGGTTTGTATCTGGAGGAGAAGCTTGGCACCCATTGTTCTTCCTCTGCCTCCTATTTGTGGATCAGGATGTGGGCTTTCCATCCTCATGAGTTCTAACCCCCTGAAATATAAACCAATGAAATGTTTTTAGTTGCCTTAGTCATGGCGTTCTGTCATAGCAATAGAAAAGTGGCTAAGAGAGAGGTTCCTAGGGACCATTGCTTGAAACTATGCATGGGAAATCTAAATCACGGTGGACATCTGAAGGCAATCAGCTTTGAGATTCAATGCACATCCCAACAGGCATTTATTCCCTACCTTCCTCTCCTGGGCATTTTCTTTTGATTCCTCTATCTCCTCGGTAAATCTTTCTCTTAAAAAGTAAAGATAGTTTATTTGTACACGGATAAGCTATATGGACCCATGGAAATGAAGACTTGTAGGGAACCATCAAGTCCTGAATGAACGTGTGCTGCTGACGTAGGCATGTCCATGCATGTCAAGGACCCTGATGCCTTAGACCCATGGGAAATAGCAAAGCCTTCCCTGGGCTAGGTTCAGGGAAACTGCAAAGACTTTCCTCCCTGTCTACATGCCAACATTGATAGTGTGCCCAGAAAAAAATCTAATGTAGCTCTGTCTCCCTCAGATGTTTAGGACCTAAAGACTGTTCCACACAGAGATTGTTCCTACCGAGCTGAACCTATCTCTGGTTCAGCTGTATACCATAAACACATCTCCTTGATTCAACCATATCAAAAACACCTTCTCGATATATGTAAAAGGTTGTGAAGACCAGCTATTCTTTCTAGAAAGCCCCTGGGGTGACACAATGCACTGCAGGCCTAGATTCCCTTCAGTGAGGCTATGGCGGTGTACGGTTGAATATAATAAGCACACCCAGCTTTGAGAGTGCTGAAGTTGCTCTACCTGAGAGCCCAGTACCAGCAATGTCTCCCAGATTTCCTGTGTGCCTATGAATTAGGCATTTCTTCATTCTCTTGCCACTCCTGGCAAGTCCAGCATCCAAACAAGTCATGCTGGACATGGCAAATGATTACCTTTTCAGGGCAGGTCAGTTGACTCTAAACATAGTTTTTATATGGTCCTAGTTTCTTTTTCAGTTGCTGTGACAAAACAGCTTGTCAAAAACGAAACAAAAACAAAAACAAAGGAGGAAGGGCTTTTTTGAGCTTAACAGTCTCAGCTAGATTCCACTGATGCAGAGAAAGCAAGGGAGCAGGAACTTGCAGGAGCTGGCCACATCCACAGTCAAGGGCAGAAAAGTGTGTGTGTGCATTCTGATGTTGAGTGCGCGTCTATGTCTATAGTGCATGATCCAAACCCAGGGAATGGGGCCACACACAATGGATTGAGATTTCCTACATAGTTAACATAAGGAAGACAGTATCCTACAGATGTGCAGATGTGTCCACAGGCCAACCTGAGATGCAGAGCGAGGGGAAGAGGGAGAGAAGAGGAAGGGGGAGGGAGGGGAAGGGGATGGGGAGAGAGAGAGACAGAGAGAGAGACAGAGACAGAAAGAGAGAGAGAGAGAGAGAGACAGAGAGACAGAGAGACAGAGAGACAGAGAGACAGAGAGGTGGTGGTGGTGGTGCATGCCTTTAATCCCGGTAATCTGGAGCGGGGCAAACAGATCTGAGTGTGAGGCTAGCCTGGTCAATAGAGCAAGTTCCAGAATAGCCAGGAATACACAGAGAAACACTGTCTCGAAAAATCAAAGGTTGTGTCCAGAATGTATCAGGTTGATACAACTATGAGATGTTTACTCCTCAATTCATTCATTTTCTTGGCCATTGAAAAACAAAACAAAACAAAACACCATATTTCCTATGTGAAGCTTTTTTTTAAACCTGAAGGCTAGTATATAGAGATAATTTTAATACATAGGCCTTGCATTATAAAATATCTATCTCCAGATATGTATTCAAAAGAACTTGCAATAGTGTGTAAGAACAGCTATATCTAGTAGGAATCATATAAATACAGGCAATGAAGACAGGCAAGTTGGGAGATGAAGGCTTCTCAAATAGTGTGGCAGATTTCTACCTTATGACACAATGTGAAAAAGAGATAAGATAACACACACACACACACACACACACACACACACACACACACACACACATACACTATTTTCCTTCAGTTAGCTGGTTCTCAACAGTCATGGTCACAATTTGGGTCCAAGCAGTGTACTGTTGTCCCATTTCCTTTTGTTCTCTGGAGACCAGCTTCTATAGCATAGCCCACACATCAACATGTTAAACTACATACAACCTCACACTGCTAAGTCAACCTAATGTATATCCATCGCTCTGGGTTCAAGTCCTAAACTTCAATGCCTATAAACAATTTATTTGGAAATAGGGGTTGTTGCAGGTCTCATCAAGTTATATTCAGCTCATTCTGGATGAAGCAGGGCCTGCCATTCATAGAAGACCAAGAAGAGGATTTGAGCAAAGACACAAGCACAGCCAGGAAAGGAGACAGTAGAGGTGGAGGAGGAGACAGGGACGGGGCAGCTGGAAGCCAGGATATGCCAACAGTTGTCAACAAGCACAAGAGGCTGCAGAGGGATCTGCTGAAACTCTGATGTCAGATTTCAGGGCACCAGGATTCTGTTGCTGTGAGCCACCAGATGTGTGGTAATTTGTTATGACACCCCCCACCCCACCCCCCACCCCCGGTATCCAGGGTTTGTTCTTAGCCCTCTCTGGGAAAAGTGTCCTAGTCAGAACATGTATTTTCAAACAATGCTTCAAAAGAATGAGATGTAGTCTTTATGGGGTGAAAGAGGATCAGAAGGAGCTAAGGATAAAGAAAATGGTGCCAAGGGGCAAGCAGGTCAGTACGTGTGGGCATCAGCAGGGCGACAGCTGGCAGTCTTGGACAGAGCCAGCTTCCAGCTGAGTGGAGCTAGGTTGGACCAACATTCCCAGCTGCTGCATAAGACAGGTGTCCTAAAACCAGCCTGCCTTGGACAATTGGAAAGGTCAACCAAGGTTAAGGCACAAGGCAGGGCTGGACGTAGCCACGCAGGGTCTTGCTGGGCAGGCATCTGGTCACTCCTTCCATTCTGCCTCACCAGGGATCTGTGTTTGTGTTTGCTTGCTGAGGGTCAGAGGGAATTTCCTGAAAAGTCCTGTTCAGTGCAATTTCCCAGTTTCAATCTGCAACTAAACCTTCGCTCAGTCATTAGAGAGCACTCTGTCCTGTTCTCTCTG